>SCDY01000471.1:0-58987 GCA_004143825.1 Drosophila micromelanica
TTGACCCCCTCAGAATCATCTTAAATGTTGTTTTTTATACTATTTGTGACCACCAGAATCGATTAAAACTATAAATTCGCAATTCGAAATTTTGAAAAAATTTTTTTTTCGAAAATGTATAAGGGGGGAGTACATGCATTTTTCCAAAAAAATCAAAAAAAAATTTTTTCAATAATTCATATATTTTGAATGCAGAAGCAATGGAAAATTATGATCAAAATGCCATCAAACATGAAAATCGGTTCAGTTTTGGCAAAGTTATGGGAGTTTGAAATATGGGATCTGTGGATCTGAAGGCTTTTTCCCCCTCAGAATCATCTTAAATGTTGTTTTTCATACTATTTGTGACCACCAGAATTGATTAAAACTGTAAATTCGATCTAAATGAAAAGTAATTATCAAAATGCCATTAAAAATTAAAATCAGTTCAGATTTGACATATTTATGGGTTTTTCAAATGTTCAAATCTTTCTGCCGATTTTTAAAGAAAGTGATGAATTATTTACCTTCCCAACTTGGTTGCTCTAGCTTAAAAATTGTGGAAGGTGTGGGCGTATTCGAAAAGGCGGGGGCGTTGGTGGGCATTCTAGAGGGCGTGGCCAAATTTGTAATCTTTGGCTCCAAGATTTGTGGCTCTACCTTTAAAATTGTGAGAAATATTCACCTTTTATCGATATGCGATTTGAGGTGTATCGACATGTTATCCCAATGGGCGTGGTATAGCGCCTTGAAAAAGTAATAAAATAAATTAAAAAAATAAAAAACACATAAGAAATTTGTACTGTCAAAAAAAATATATTGGACTACATACATATTATATAAATGTAACTCTTTTTCAATTCATCCCTATTGATCTGTTGTTCTATTTAAATTCTCTCGTTGGATTTAAATCAATCAAAAGATTCGTTTTACATTCATAAAGAGAAGATCTGACAAAGGGTTTTAACATATGCCCGCCTTTAAGCCATATCCTTTCAACATAATCAACATTCAAATGACACCTAGAAATACCTCAGTATCTCACCTACAAAAACACAAACACAAACACATACTCACACAGCCAGAAATCCAATTTTCGCAGCAATTAATCAAATTAAACAAGGGCGGGGCGACGGAAAGGTTAACCTTTAACAAAGTTAATTGAAATTTTTGCGGTTGTATTTTGAGTTGTTGTGGGGATGGGGTTTCTGACCTTGTTGCAGCTGCAAAAATAATTGTTGGCTGGGAGTGCAACAGCAGTGGGATCAGAGACGGGATCAGGACTCACGCACAGCGTCAGGACAATTACGCAGACGATTAGGCACGTAGCTAAAAATCCAGTACCTACACCCCCGCACCCCGTCCATGCTGTTGCTGCTGCTGTTCACATTTTGCTTTCCTTTTGCTGGGATCTGGCAACTTTTATCAGCTGTGAAACAGTTGCCATTGAAATGGTGCAGAAGTCGTTAGATAGATGGGCAGCAAGGCAAGCGAAAAACCCGAGTAAAGGATATAGGAGTCGCAACAATGCTCCGAAACCACCAACCCCCCATTCCAAGACCAATCCCCTAGTTCCTACTGCTGCGCGTCGTTTAAAGAAAAAACATTGCGAAAATTGCTTTACAATTGATTAAACACTGAACAAACGCACGGCACGTTTAAATTTGGGTTAAATAGATTATATGAACTGGAAGTGTTATGAAATGATGTGGTCCGCTAAAGCTACAGCTATGGCTCCTTAGCAGCTCCCTCGTTTTATTTTCTTTTATTTCAACTCGCTTTTGGCTCCCTTTAGTTTGGTATCGGCGCCTTTTCACGCTTCAAGTGTGCCAGTTAATGGATTTCGTAGATGTTAACCACAGTTAAGGATTTGGATTTTGTTATTGTGTGTGTGTTTTTTCATCCGTTTATTGGTTTGCCGATGGTCATTTGATACAGTTACGTGAGGCAGGACACCATTTAGCTTTGACCTTGGGGATAATCGTTTACGGATTGGAAGAATTATCACATGTATGTAACTCAAGTGTTAAAGGACTAAAAAGTAAATTTGAATGAAGTTTGGTATATTTTAATATTTTCTTAAAAACTAAAAATTTTGCTTGAAAATTGATTTAAATTAAGGATTACACACATTCTCTCTTATTTAAAACGTACTTGAAAGCTGCCTCAATAAACTTGAACCCTCATCAATCACAAGTATTTCCAAATATCTGATCTCTTTCTAAACACATGACGTGCCTATCACCAACCCAAATCTGTCAAACAAAGAAAAATGCAAACATGCTAACAATAAAATATGCTTGAAGAACAGGATAAAGGATATCTCAGTCCAATGCCGCCCACTGACAATGAAAACTATGCATACACTGTATTAAAAGGATTGAATAACTCGCTTTTGAATTTGACACGCACTTTGTAAGCAGATACCCAACTAAAAGAAGAAGAGACAGAGGGAGACCGGAGCTGTCCAGCTTTAACTAACAACAACAATGGGAAAATTATATATATTTTTGGAGCAGTCCAGACGTTGTCATGAATCATAAATGTGGTATCGTCCTTTCATCCCCACCCGTTCGGGGTCTGTCTGTCCGTTCTGTTCGCTCTCTGACTGCCTGTGGCCACTTTATTTGTGTTGCGCTGTTCCCAGCGACTTTTTGCCGTATTTATAATTTAATTTAGCAGAAATTTTGTGGGCGTTAAGCGAAAAGAAACCAAAAAATATGAAACGTTCGTCGTTTGCTTGTAAGGATTCGTTCGCTTGACCGGAAATTTGAGCGCTGCCTACCCCCGAACCCTCCACACCCCCCTCCCTTTCGAGTAAACGTTAACAGGCACTAAAGTCCTTCCTTGGCTCGTAGTTTGCATGTCAAATGCACATATGTGAGGACATATGCCAGGACACTACTTGGGCTTGCGATGTTTAAGTTATGTACTGCCCATATAAACCATGTCCACTATCCATATAGACAGACTGAAAAGCTAACAGTCCGGAGGGGCAGCACTGAAATTGTGGTTACATTGCGGTGGCGTGTTTGGGGTTTCTGTATTCGGTCCGTTTCGGTTTTCGACTCGTCTCACATGTGTTTATGAATACATAGAAATTTTGTTTTTTTTTTTGACATTTTTATGGTTGCTTGGGGCACGCTTGCGGGAGCCGTTAAGATTGTGAGGAATATCAAAGATTGTGAAGGATTTGCCAAGTACAAAAATGTAAGAAATATTTATAATATCGATAACAGTGATCATGTTACGATATACAAGCTGGCAGGATGCGAACTGTTAGGCTATATATTTATATCAAAGAGCAGAAAATGTGATTCATAAAAAAATATGTATATAAATAAATATAATAAAATATATTTTAAATAATTGTTCCTAAATGAAAAGCCAAATTAACTTTTTTATTGGCAAGTAGAGCATACAAAAATTCAATTAATGAAATATATTTTTTGATTTTTGCCCAACTTTGGTGTCTATCATTTTGGTTGGTCTCTGGCTCTGACTAACCCCTTAGCTTGTTTATTATGCTTGGTAAATGGCCATACGGTCAAGTTTTTGTTAGCTTAGCCATGTGGGTGTTGACTTTTTTAATGTTTCAATATGACTAAATGCTTTGGGGCAAAGACAAGTCGGTTCTGGGACCTGCCCAGTTTGTGGCATGTTTCGTTGTTTGGGGAACGCCTCGAAAGTATTTTTTGTTTTTTTTTTGTTTTTGTGTTGGCCTGCCATGTGTATTTATAGGAATTTATGAGGGGACAGTATGCCCCGGACATGTGCGGGAGGCCCTCCCGTTCTTGGAGCAAGTGTCAAATTCTCATGCGTTACGGTCGATATCCTTTTGGTTTTCAGTTACGCAACGAGCCAGGGAATCCAAGCAACCTCTTAAGCACTTTGACAGCTACTCTTTTGCTTATTCACTGCTCTTCCTGCTGCTGCTGCTGCTGTTGCAGTGGCTCATCACTAATGAGGCTATCAAATGGCTGCTTACCAAGTGCCTCTCGGCTCTCGCCTGTCAAATGTGTCAAAATTCCAGTGTGCGGTTGATTCTGGCTGCCTACCACTGCTCAGATTTGGATGTGTGTGTCTGCGGCTTGTGCGGGTCTTGCCATATGCATATAACGAGTCCCATACCAGAGACTCGTCCTCCCCTTTTTCCCATACACATGTGTCTGCCACACTTGTCACTTGTGTTTTTATAACAGTTTTGCCTCTTGAGTGCCCGCCGCAGCGTCAGATTGTTTTCGTTTTCCTTTTTTATTTTCCATCTAAAGTGCTAAAATCTGTGTCATTTATTAATTTTTGGTTGGGTTCTTGTTTCGGCAGTTTTGTGTGCTTTTACATTTGTCATTAGCACGGATTTGACATTTCAATTATTGGCCTCTTGTTTTGGCTTGTGGGGAGTTGACATATGTGGGTTCCTAATGGATTTTACAAATGTCCAGAAATCGGTATGGTAATTGTGACACAAATGTCTAAACCATACGAGAGCCTAACGATTGATGTATTTGATCTGTCTTCACCCGTTAAATTAAAGGGGAATCTATATATATTTTCATGAATATTTTAGGTAAAGTTTTGTTTCCTTCAGATGACACCCTTTATGCAACCCTTTTTTCTAGTTTGTACATTAGCGCCTTTCCAATTCTCATTTAGCCCCATACCATCCATCAACGGCAGACATTTTGTGGTCCTGTGTCCTGTTAGCCATCGTTCGACTTTGTTTGCACTTCGTGCTTTTGCATTCAAATTGCGTTTATTCAAATAGATCCGAGCGCACACATTTTCAATTATTTTATGCTGATTCGCAGGCGCCGCAGATCTTTTGTATCTGTGCAGTCGTGTATCTGTTAGATACTTGTGCTAACAACAACTTTTTTTTTCAGTTCGCCCGTGCCACAAAATTTAATTATGCAAAATCTTTCGTTTCGCTTTTCTTTATTTTCACAAAAAAATAAAAAAATCACTCAAGTCATTGCAGAGCTTCTCTCTGTCATTCTCATAAAAATGCAAACCAGCGCGCTCACTTTTTGATGACACTTGAATGTCACATATGAGTCGGAAAATGTCAGGAGCTCTATACACACACACATATACATATATATGTGTTTGTATGTCTTTTATGCTGCTGCTGCCGTTCTCGTTCCCTTAGACATGTCACAAAGTTTGACATTTAGTGGCTGGCAAAAACTGTCATCACGCGCTGGCAACTTGACGATGATTGCTCGGTTTGGAATTACGAGAACTTCCACTAAAAGCTGAAAGTTGCAAAGTCTGTGTAGTGATTTTTTGGGCTAATAAAAGATGTGAAACTATGTGTTTAAGCTATTGCAATCTTATATTACAAATTAACAAATTATGTCTATAAATTGAACTGATTAGCTCAATTTGAAAGTTTTGCTGTATTCAAGTGAACTTTGTAACAATAATCATAATATTGCTTTTGTACAAATTTAAACTTACTTTTAATTTTGAAGATTAAATTTACATAAGTAAATCCTTCTTAACACAAAATTTTGTATGAAGCAAAATTTGTATATAAAAATGTATTGGCTGAATGAAAAAAGATTAAATTGGTTTCAGATCTAAAAATGTAATAAAAAAAAAACAATATTAAAACGTTATAAAATTAAATTAAAATATTTTAGTTCCTTTTATAACGAAATCAGTTTTTAAGGATTGTGTTTGATATATTAAACCAATATAATGTTGCCTCTACAACAAGACAATCACAATTTCAATAGCAATTTTAAATTTAATACAAAGTAAAACGTTTATTGCAAACAACAGTGAGATAAAAAATATGCATGAAACAAATTCATAGGATATGTAACCTTGGTTTCAAGTAAAATATTCCATGTAAAAGGATCAAGATATAAATTCCAAACCGAGTTAAAAAATTCGTGTAAAAAGAGAATTATGTATGTATAAAAAATGCATTTCCTAACCTATATTCCTTTGGCCAAGAAAAACACTATATACAGAAACTAAATGCTATATACGAAATATCACTCAGTAAGCACATATATATATGTATGTATCACGCTTGGGTCGCATACGCACACAGAGGGTTTTACTGTACCAGAGGAAGAGTGAAAAGGCGCGTTGTTTGCTAATTTGAAGCTGCTCTTTAATCTCATTGACAGAATCAAAACAGCAAATGTCTAACCAGCTGGACCTAAGCCCCTTTAGCATCCCCTCTGCCACACCGCACGCTTCCCCTTGTCCGCTTTCATTTACGAATTTCCACACCTACGCACACAATTGAGTGCGCGGGCAAGTGCAAAAAGCAGCAGCAGCAGCAGCAGTAACAACAAAAAATTGTTAATGCCATTTGACAGTTGACAATTATAGCAATTGTCAAAGCATTTAACACGAGCAGAGTGCGAAAGAGTAAAATGAAAAGAGGAAAAGAGAGAGAGAGAGAGAATGGAACGGATAGCCCTTTGTTTTCTGACCGGGACTATGTATTGTGCACAGGCAACGAGCCTGCCCTGTGTCCTGTCACTCATTTACCCTTTTTTGCATGTCAGCGCGCATTAGTTTTGGGCTGCTGGCAGTTCTCGGACTCTGCTTATCTGCACCAAATTTGCACAGTCATTGTCGAGAGAATCGAGGGGGAGTACGTGAACTCTTCCACCCCCAATGCCTGTTTTGCTATCCTTTCATTTGTTGCCGCTGCCATCGCTGTCCATGTCTTTTGCCAGGACTCGCCCTTGTCCTCGCACTTTTTGCCAACTTTGCATATGTGCGAATAAGTTAGCAACCAACAACAATGTCTGCAATAGAAGCCTCTGAACCGGACGCTGGATTTACTCGAGATTAGGGATCTTTGTTAGCTGGCTGTCGGGCTGAATAGCTGGTTAGTTGCCGGGTTGGTTGACTGTTGTTTGTTTGTTGCTAGTTACATGGAGCCGAATAAAAATTACAGTTGTTGAGTGGCTGCAGTCGAAACTTGGGAGTGGGTTATGTGAATTAGCCATGGCTTAAAGCCAAACATCTGCATTTTGATGGGTAAAAGCTGGACAGCTGCTCCAAAAAATATATTCAAGCTATCCTAATATGAAACTAAATGTGCAGTGACAAGAATTTAATGAAGGTATGATATTGAATTCTATTTTAGAAATAAAGTTGGAATTTATAATATTTATTAATTTTTTTATACTTGCCAAAAATAACTCTTATAACAATAACTATTTTTTATTCTCTTGGGTACCCAAAATTAAACCAAATACCCTGATAAAAGTATCTTCAGCTCTTCGGCTTCTTTTTCAATAATTTTTTGTCAAAATTTTCAGCCTGCAGCGACTTTGAATTTCGTCATAATAATAACTATTGCCTATTGGTATTTGGATACAATTTAACCCAAATAGCTGCTCTCAACAAATGTGATTTTTATCTCAAATATTTCTGCTCAACTCGCTTCCCATTTCAAGTTCATAATTTTGACTCCCTTATCGCACAAGCGGATTTTTACTTTTGTTGGTCTCCTTTAAGCCAAAAGTGTCTCATTTCTTTTTATGGCATATAACACTTTCGTCTATACAGAAATTGGCTGCCACACACACCCAAATATGTATGTTTATATATATAAATATAGCTGCGCACAGTCTCAAAGTTCGACGAGGCGAACAAATATGAAAACTTGCAGCGCAACGAAGCGAATTTTTCTTTCTTGATGGCGAGGCAATCTCTCAACACTCATCTTCAACTCTTGGCATATAGTCCTCAGATGCGGCTTAACGCTTCAAGTTGCGCCAAATGCATGAAAATGCAGCTCCTTGACGAAGCCTCAATCCGCAGCTAGCATTCTTTATCCAGCACACAGCATTCAGTATCCTGCATCCTGCATCTAGCACAACACCAAAGTCAAAGCTGCTGAAGTAGGTCAGTTAAGGGAGTCTCATCTCCCTTCTGTCATTGTTGGAACTTAAAGAGCGCGCTGAAATCCTTTTTGTGTAAACAAAGTTGTGCAGTTATACATGACCCTCCCCTCCTCCCCGGAGCATTCATACTTAGCCCCTGTGCTATTGTCCTGATATTTGCTGGTTGCTGTTGTTGTTGTTGTTGTTGCTGGGCCGTCATTGTAGCAGCATTTCAAATGCAAAATCCCATTTTGCTTCTAATTGCTTTATCGCTCAACAAGCTGTTGGATGTGTTGGCTGTTGGGATCTGCTCTGCTCATTTCGCACTCGCCGCCTGCTGACAGGAGGAGAGCAGAGCAATCAACCCTCCCGCCCAACTCCCAGCCAGCCTGTCGGCGTCCTGTTTACTTTTGCGCTCTGTCAAATATGTTCGAATTTTCTAACGATTACAACTGCATTGAGCCAGAGCCCTGTTGGGCCCGTGTTGGCACTGACCTGATTTTCCATTTTTCGTAGCATGTGTTTTCCATGTTGAGCCGTTCGGGACTTGTATCCAGCTTGTACTACTATGCAAGTTGTTTGTTGTTGTCCTTAGACTGAAAACGGATTTGTCCAAATGTGTTGTCAGAGTTAACAACCTGCCATTGCTATACTTACATACTAAAAACCTCGCCCTCGTTTTGTGCTGCAAAATTGTCGATTAATTGCTCCGAAAAGTACAGAAAAGCGAGAATATAGCCAAAAATTGCACATTTTGTAAACTGCAGTCCATTTTGGGAGGTGTTATTGTTGATATAGACGAGCGGGAGAGGAGGGAAAAGTGGGTGTAACGATTTCGCAACAGTTGTGAAATGCACTTTAACTAATGTCTGGGGTCATTTGCAGGGCTTGTGCGGATAGTTTAGATTCAAATTGGATCGCAAAGGAAATTATACAAAAATCTTTGATAATCTCTAAAAGGTAACCAAACGTGTACTTTATAAGCATGTTTGAACTGCTTTGATATTCATAGAAATCATATAATAAATTTTATGTGTAGCTGTTCCCATTGTAATCAATTTTATAACACGATCCTGACAAAAGATCAACGTGTGTTAAACGCGATAGTTTTCGCTCTTTTGTGGCCATGTGGCCCAACACTTTGCGCCGTAGACAATGTCAAACCCATTTTTAAGCGGAACACACACAAAAGCAAGCAGCATGCAACTTGTGGCAACTACGCTATAACTAGAATTACAAAAGAATAGAAATGGAAAACGAGAAATTATATTTTTTTATTCTATTCTATTTTCATGTGGTATTTTTTTGTCATTTGTTTTTGTTTTGGGGTGATTCTCGCTTTGTCTGCAGCTGAAGCTGCACCGCGAGACGTCCGTTTGTCTGTTGTCCCATTGTTGTTGGCCCACGTTTTAGGGCCAATTCCTATTGTTAGATCATTGCGGAGACAGAGACGTGAGTTCTTTCACAGGTGTATGTGCATATAAATCTATAAATCTATATAAGCAATGCGTGAGAACTTTTCTTAGCTGAATTTATGTGCATTTTATTTTTTCTTTGTTGTATTTTTAATGGTTGAGGCTGGCCTAAAGTAATTTCTGTTTGCGGTTTCTGTTGAGACAGTTGCAAAAATGTGCCTCGCTGTGGGCGGGCTCATGTGTCTGGCGCCAGGACGTGCCATGTGAGAGAATCAAGCAAAGCTAGAAAGCGCCCATATAACTTATAACTTAAATTAAAATAAACTTGTTTTTTCTAGAACATATTTTGTGGGCTCGCTTTCACCCAGTTTTCCAGCACGCTGACTTCTCATGCATTTTTAAGCACACATTTGGATTTGCAACGAGTGCTCCGGCAGCTACTCCTCCGCTCCTAGAGCAGCTGGCTTAGCTCCTAGCCCGGCATCATAACAATGCCAGCGACCTCCTCTCGACTGCAGTCGAATTCTTCAGCCCATTTTGGGCTACTTGTAAAATATTAATTTTTATATGCTTACAGCGCAGGTGGTACGTGGTTCTGGTGGCTGCCTTTGCCCTGGAAATTGAAATGTAAAAAGGCGCTTAACGTGCATATAAAAAACTGAGAAAGGAAATTGCATTTCAGCTCTGCAGTAGGTTACAAGCTGAGCACTGTGGCCAGAAAGCAGTGCCAGGTCAGCTGAGGTTAACTACACATAAATGGGTGCATTCAACTGTTGCTGTAAACGCGGCTTAACTGAAAAATTAGTTTCAACCAAAATATGAAAAATATATAACGACAAAATTAAAATTATTATGATAAGAGTAGCCATCAGAATAGTCTTTAACTCTTGTAGAGACAAATAGTTTTTTTATTAATATTTTTATATTGAAGCTTACGCAAAAAAATAAAATTTCATTTTAGAATTTGGACTCAATTATTTTAAAAGCTTTCATACAATCACATATGAGTATTAAATTCTTAGATTCAATACAAGAAATGTATTTAAGAATATCAATTTTTTTTTGATTTACTAAAATGGTCTTCTCAAGAGAAAGAGAGAAAATCTATCAAAATATTTTTGAAAATATACTGACACTTCTTTTGTCTCCTTTAAAAAAAAACATACAAGATATGTTATTGAAAATATAATTTTTTTTATAATTTACTAAAATGCTCTTCTCAAAATTTTTTTAAAAATATAACGACTCTTCTTTTGTCTCCTTTCAAAGCAACTGCCTGCTCCAATCATTTATATGCATTTAAATATAACAATCTTAACACACACACACACACCTCTAACCCCAGAAAGCAGCAATTTGTCCCAAAGCAATTTTCATAATTTGTACAATACGTTAAAACAGTTTAAACAAAAGAATTATTATGCAACCTGGTTTTGTGCTAAGCGCCATGCCAAACAAATGGCAACAATTTAAAGCAAATTGCCGACTGGACGCCCTGTGGCGTCAACGTTTGGGCTCGTGCCAACGGCCACGCCCTATTTTACACCTTTGATGCGAGGCGTTGGCAGAGGAGAATAAGGCGTGTGTGCGCTGCATATCTGGCACGCAACTCTGCACTTACAAGTCCTTGGTTAGGGAACGTGGAGCGAGGACACGCCCAAAAATATTTCAGTCCGATAATAAACTAGGAATACATATATACAGACTTGCTTTAAATGCTTCATGACATTTGATTGATGTGCGCTCTGGACAGCTGCAAAGTGCAAAATATGTATGTGGGTATGTATGGGAAACTTTGCGCTATCAGCTGTTTTTAGCATTTCGTGTTTGCTATCCCAGGGTAATATTTAATATAGGGACTTATTTAGTAAGCGCATTTCATGGAAAAGCTCCGCTGATAGCACAAACAACCGCGAACCGACTTTGGCAGCAAAATGCCCTAACCATGGGTATACGTAATACGTGACTTTGTATGTTGTTTCAATAAATTAAACAAACTAATTTTTAACTCATTTTAGTAATAAATAGGTCTATCATTTTTAATAATAAACAAATATTTTACACTCTTTTATAAATATATTTAATACTTAATATTACATTTTCAAATTCATTTTTTTTAGAAAGACTTCTTTGAACTTATTTGAAACACATATTTTTTCAATATAATTAATATTACTTTGTAGTTGCTTGAGATAATTATTCCTATCTAATTGTAACTAATTATTGTTTTTAATTTTTTTACTACATTTAAAATATTTTTGCATCTTCAAGTGTATTTTCGATTTTGTTGTCTCGAAAAATAAACGATTTTTTTTTACGTTTTTGGGTTGCTTTAAATATGCATGAGCGTGAAATTTTGCACGAAAATATGTCACTAAAACCATCAGCAGCAGCAACAACAGCAATAACAACAACAGTAACAGCATTTATGACAAAATTCCATTTGGCTATCCCCATTCCCGAGCCGCTTTCGCACAAGTGTTGGGTGTTTAGGCTAATGACTTTTGGCATCGACGAGCCCGTTGCCAGCCAGAGGCCGCGTTTTCATGTGGAATTTGTCATGTGTCAGTATGACTTAAATGCCGAGAAAATATTTTTTTGTTGTTTTTGTTGTTGCTGGTGGTGTCGGAAGCACAACAACAACAGCAAGTACAATAAATTGTGTGGAGTCGTACGACTCTAATGGACTTTGATAAGGTGGCAACAGCAACGGTAACCGGCAAATTTATGCAAATCCGCATTTGACCTAAATTAGCACGAAAATTTGTTAGATTAGGCGCATTTCATTTCCGTTCTAGAGTAGCCGAAAAAAAGCCACGCTTAAATTATAACACGTCGCTGAGTAGCAAGGGGGAGAGGGAGGGGGCAGCAGCTTTTAACAATGCCATTTTCAATGGCTGGAATGGCAGCCAGCTTACAAGCCATAAAAATGGCATGTGTGCATGTAAGAAGCAAACTCTGGACATGAATGGGAACCATTTCTGGGTAGCTTTTAAGTGCAACTCTTTGTATACAACTTCCGTTTGGCGTGTGACGTTGCCAAGAAATGCAAATTTCTGCACATACTACGGAATCAGAATCGGAATCGGAATCGTTGTCGTTGTCGTATTCGTGCCCGGACCCGGAGCCAAAAACGGAGAATCGGAATTGAAGTCGAGTCAGCAAGCGTACACGCATTCCATTCCATTAACTTTATCAATGTAAATCACCGAAATGTGTTGGGGCTCGGACGCCGGACGACGGACGCCGGACGACGGACGCCCGACTGCCCCATTGTTATGAAAGAAAGGAATGTGATAGTAGTACAGACGATAAAACAAGTGCGTGTTGGCGCGGGGGCGTGAGGAATGCTGAAAGTACTCATAAAAGGCAAGACACGAGAATCAGCGAAATGTGAATGTGCACTGAATACACTTGCTGAAGAGCACCCACAGTACAGTAAATATGGTTATGCTATGTCCTGTATCTATTCATAACTTGGCAATCACGTAGGGGATCTCTTTGAAACCCTGAATTATTGCTGAAGTGTCAGTCAACTTTTAGATAATAAACATCTTATAGATGGTACTAACATCTCTTCACGAAATGTGCTGTAAAGTTCATATATATTATTAATTAATATATTTTAAAATTTTTTTATTTAAAGTTAAAATTTATGTTCGATATGAAAACAAAATAAAACAACTGCTTTACTCTCTTCATATTAAATATGTTCCAAAATTCAATATTTTCTTATATTCTATATAATATTCGTATATTGAATATTCTCTTTTTCCTGGTAGCAATCTAGGTTATTGATTAACTTTTTCTTACTTTTTAAATATCTCAATTTGTCTTATCCTAGACTCCCTCCAGATATTTTATTCATTTTTCTCGTTTTGCCTGCCCCCGTAAATCATCTGTCAGGCGTGAGAACCATTCTACGACGTAGCTGTTAGACAAGGGCGTTGCTCGACAATTTTCACTGCATTTTCCCTGGCACCCCAACAACAAACCATTAGCATGTCAAAGCCAACCCCAGCCCCAACCCAGGCAACCCCTCACTTTGAGGTGCTATGTAGAGTAAATCCCAACTTCAATCCTTTTGGCTGTCAAGCCTAAAAATAACATTTTCTTTAATTTGGACAAGAATAACAGGCAAGCGAAAGACTTTAAGCGCCCTTTGACAATTTTCACGTCAACTACAAATCCCGCACGCAGATAACATGGAGCAGACACAGGCCACCAAAAGAAAAAGTAAATTCCCAGCCTTGCCTCATTTGGTTGCAACAACAAAAACGATGAAAAAAAAAGAAAAAAATAAATATAAAATAAATTTACATACATGTGCAGCATTCAACGAATATCTGTCCCTGGCTGTCGCCTTTATATTATATTTAGTATGTACAAAAATAAACAAAACTTTTCTCGAGTTTTTGCTCAGCTCGGCTCAGGACTGTTTCAGTCTCTCCAGAGAGGCATTGGATATATATGCTCGCATATGTATTTACATATATTTACACATACATCCGTAAAAATATGAAGCGGAAAATCAGTGACAGCAGCCAAGCGCCGCTGCCTGCCACGTATTTGGAGTCTGGTTGGAGTTTTGAAGTGGAGTTAAATTACTTTTGGTTGGGCTTTGCTGGGTGGTATCTGTATCTGTAAGTTTGGATGCGCGTATCTATACGGGTGGTATGCACAATGCGTTCCTATCTTTGTATGTTTTATTGGAACTTATTCCCAGTTATTCTCACAGTTCCGACTGGCGCTGATGGCCGGCTCTGACTGTTTGTCCATCTGTCTGTTAGCTTGTCCGATTTGACTGGCAGCGAATGAAATATGGCTTTTGCCAAACGCAACCAAATTTTGCTGAAAATCAGCCAGAGCGAGAGAGTTAGATAAAAGTGCCAGTGCGGCCAGAACAAAAAGGTAGATGATTGAGAAAGGTGTTGGTTTAGCAAATTGCATTCTGATACTCGACAACTTCTGGTGCCTATTGATTTTTAGCCTTAACCCAGCGTTGAAGTGCTTTAAGTTTGGGCAACTTTTGCGTTGAGCAATCAAAATCGAATTTACACCCCAATTAATGGGCTGCCCCTATGCGAAAGGTTTATCCATTAATTTATGGCCAAATCATGTAAATTTCACTCAAGACATCAAAACTGATGATTATTATTGATGAACTATTGCGTGACTGCTTTTCCCCCTTTTAACATGTAATTAAATTCTTTTTTATGATTGCTTTGTTGCTGCAATTAAATGATTTCTAATTGCTGTCAAGCGAATTTCTCATGGGCTCAGCTCGCATTTGATTTGTTGATTTATTATGCCTTGGACTTTGCTCATAATTTGTCATATTTTCCCTGGCATTTGATAAAGATTTATTATGACATTTCTTTTGTCGTCGAAAATTAATCATTGGCATAAACCTATTCATACAAATATGAATACAGTTTTCTTTTATGCTGAATATTGATGCAGCTAATCAAATCAATGTCCAAAGAGGGCTGAAGCTTTTGTGGTATAGTTTGGGCTATTTTATGTCATAATTAGGAGTATATTTGGTTACATAAAACTAAATAACTGAGAAGGAGAGTTAACCATTTAATGTTTAGGGTTCATAAAGCATAACAATAAAAAATAATTGTGATAAAAATGTTAAAGAAAATTTGAGAAGTCTTGGCAACTTATATTACATAATAATAACTTATAAATTTTCTTGCAGTAAAAATTGGTTTATATCATACTTAAAGTTAGTTGCATAAAACTCTGATATATTTCTAATTTTATTCCAATCTCCCGAGGCATTCAAGGCATGCCTAACCCAATTTTTGACAACTTGTCGCACATGAAATTATGCAGAATATCAGCAAAGAAAGTTAATCAATGAAATTACATGCAGCATCAGCATAAAATTTGCCTCAGTCATTGCCACACACACACACACACACCCTGCATCGAGGTCCCCAAGCAATCAGCTAAGCACATTTGATTTTTGCCGCGCCAGCCCAAAGTTTGAAAAAAAAAACTTCACGCCACATGAATGTTCATTATCGATATGTGTATATATATAGAGAGCAGTCTCTATATATAGTTAAATTATCGCCTGAAAGAAATCATCATGATTGACAATTGACAGTTGGACATTGGATTTGACTGGGGGGTTGTGAGTTTTGCGCTGTGTCGGCCGCTTCGGCAATCAAGCAGCAAATTTTCTTTATTTCCTGCACGCCACGGACAGTGGTCAGTTTTTATGGCAGCTGTATCGAGAATTGAGTTTGCCGTCGTCTTATCAGTCCCCTGACGTGCGGGCTGCACCAACAAACCAATGGGCCACTGGACCATCATAAACTGACCATCACTTTGATTTTCATTTCATGGTCCGGCTACGTGCGTGTGTCTGGCATTTATGGCCCTGTCCTCGGACGGTCTCGTCTCGAGTCGATTGGGGACTGGGCACGGGGCGTAGACCCTTTCCTAATTTGTTTTCTATTTGGTACTAATTTCTTAATTTAGCCGAGGCTGTTTATCTGGTCATTGGTCATTGAGTTTTTCAGTGTGTTAGGCTCGGATCGATGCTGGTGCCCATCGACGCTAAGTTTGGGAAGTGTGCGCTCTTTTCCCAAGCTGGTGATAAAACTTTAATTTTGTTTAAATGAAGTGGGCTGCGTTTCTATCTATTTCGATGGGCAGCTCTGATGAATGGCAGCCAAAGTGGATTCATTTAGATAATGTTTAATTACTGAAATTGTTTTAGGCTTAAAGGCTGTTAAAGTAAATCATATTGATTGATGTGAATACATAAAATTTTCAAATTCTCTAAATGAGTACTGCAGTTTTATTTTATAATTATAATTTATAATTTTCATTTATAATTATTTAATTTCTTTGCTTAACTTTTTCAATATCCGAAGATATATCTAGTATTCAATTTTAAAGAATATCCATCAATAAAAATTTCCTCAATATTTGTGATCATATTTCATGTAATATATAAAATCAGATAATAATTTGAAATAAAGATATTTACAAATGTAAACAACTTTAATGAAAACCAGCTTTGGCATTCATTTCCGTCAAATACAAATTTTTTTTTGTTAGTAAAATGGAGTTTTTGGTAATTTAAATTTTTATAAATGATTTAAAAATTTGTCTTAAGACAAATTGTCTTCCTAACAAAAGTCTAGCTATTTTCTTTTTAAGCATTCTTTTGCCAATTCATACCTTCATAGCAAACGTAATCCAAGTAAAACACTTGATACTCTATCTGCAGTTTTGGCTTTGCTCAAATCAAACGGGGAAAGCACACTGAACAATTTTTAATTAAAAATCTACAGACACACCCACAGGCGTTGAACAACAGCAAACTGCGATGCCAACCTCAATCCTCCAATCCCCTTTGGAGCTCGTCAACGCAGCGTATGCGCTGAGTATTTACCTGGAACGTGAGCCAATTATCGGGTAGAGTAGAGAAAATATTTAAGGCTTGCTTCACTTTTGTCGACACTTGTATTTTCCTCTTTCTCTCTTTGACTCTTTCCCGTTTTACACCCGAATGCAATCGAAGTTATTAATCTGATTTTTCAAATAGCATGCAAGCAACGTCATCAAGACGTTGCGTCGTTTGATGGTCGGCATTGTAGTCGTCATAATCATCATAATCATCAACATCATCTTATATAAACAGGAACGCGCTTGGCCAGCAATTTCCATTTATAACCCGAGTAAGCCGCTTATCTGGTACCCAAAATCCCGACAAATTGGCTGCAGAGCTCGGCTCTGGCTATGAATTGAAAAAAAAAAATAGAGACGACAATGCAAACGTCAAAGTTGCAGACGAAGACAGACGTTGATTGGGTTTCCCTGGGCTTTAACTTATGTTAGGGGCATGGTCAGAAATTATAAAGAATTACGACTTTGATTGACAATTTATGGCGGTGCCTGTCAGCGATCAAAAAAAAACTAACTCAAATAATATCCATAATATGCGTTAGTTTCTAGCTGCTGTCAATTTTTTCGCTTTTTGTGGAAGCTGTCAACAAAATATGCAGCTACTGTGTCCAGTTCTTTGTTTTTTAGGGATGCGGGCTTACTTATATATCAGCTACCTAGCTATCCCTACCATCATTGACTGCTTTATTTATGAGATTTTTCAGGATGGGTTTGGCGGAGGTCGCGTGCTCGGTGGTTGAAAATGCATTTCAATAAAAAAATGTTTCTTTGAAAAAGGCAAAAGTTAATTGCCTGACAGCGACAACAACAACAAAAACAACATCAAACAACAACTAGCATAAAAATCCACATCCATCCACATTCATTTATCATGCTTAAAGTTTGCATAGAACGTGTGCAAACAATTTACCCAAGAATAGAAGTGCGATCCAATGAAAAGAATTCCATTTCAGGGCGTGCCAAAAACGCACATTGAACGGACACCTTGGGTGGTATCAGGGAGTACGAATACAAAAACTATATATAAAAAAAAATACAAATGAAAAACAGAGCAGAGAAATCAGAGAACGTTGAAAAAAAAAGAGAACAAACAGCGGGTGGTCACTAATTTTTTACGTGACGCTTCCATCAGCTGGGTGGGAAAAGAACGCGAAGACAACGCGAAAATCAGCGCCAAGGCGCCAAAAAGTATGCAATCCCAGACAGAAATCAAAGGAATGAAATTTTGTAGTAGTCGGTATTGCGATTGCGATTGTGATTGCCCCGCTTCTTGTTCCTGCTTGGCCATATAATTGAAAGGGCGTGCGGTGGGTGGACATGAAACGTGCAAATTGCAAGAATTTTCAAGAAGTCGCAAGAGAGGGATGAATAAGAAATCTAAGAAATAGAAATAGTGTGCAATAACTTTTTGATGAACATGCGTTTTGTATTTACGAGATATTCAAATAGATGTTTAAATAATTTTATTTTATTTATTTAAATGCAATTTTAAAAGGCTCGATATTGTCTGGAAGCTCTCGAGTCTAGAGATTTATTTTTAAAAACGAATTTATATTTCCAGTTTCTTATCGAGTAACCCTCGCTGCTTAACGCTATTTCTTACTATCTTTGCTGGCCAACTCTCTGCTTGCTGCAGCTGTTCTGTCTGTCAACCCGTTTCCTGCCGCCAATAATTAAAGTAATTGCTACATTTCTGGCACTTGCACTTGGACAAGGGAGAAAGGAGAAAGAAACGGCGGGGGAAAGGGAATTGGGTGGAATAGACCAAGTGGCTCTCAGATTCGTAAGACTTTGCCAAAAATGAAACTATTTTAAAAAGGCAAAACTACTTTGGTTTTAATTGCAACTATCCAACAGTTGAACTGTTCAACTATTCAACTGTTTGAATGTCTGCATGTCTGCGTGTCTGAGTACATTGTAGTTTTTGGCCCCGTTGCTGATGTGTCCTGAGTGTAATGTCCTTTTAAGGTCCTGCAGCGACAATGTGCTTCCGTTTGCATGCAACTGCGCTAAGCTGCTTAACTTTGGCCCAGTGGGCGTGGCCCCAAGCACCAGGCCCACTGGGCGGTGCGTGTTAATGATTACTTGAGCTGCCATTTGTGGCCTGATCCTGGGCTCGGTTTGCGCTTGCTTTTTGCCGGTTTGGGGCGCGTAAAAATCAATGTCACTGCGTTGTTTGCTGTTTGTTTTCGGTTAACATTCCTTGGTTCCATTTCCTGCCGCACTCTCCTTCTCTGGCGTCCTTTTTACAGTGATTTTTCGCTGTTGCTGTAATAGCAGCCGCTGCAATTTGCTGCGCTATGCTGTAAAACTTTTGCGGCAAAAACAAAAAGTTTTTCACTTAAACTTCGCCGCATTGCTGCAGTGAGTCCTGAGTCCTGCGCTGCCTTTGCCGGCTTATTATACACTCTTTCGGCAGGGTATCACCCAGTTGTCAAGCTGTAAAACAAAAATGATTAAAAAATATAAAAATATATATAAGAAAATGTAACTGGCAATATAGTCCATAAACTATTTTTTTTATTTTATTGATTTATATAAGAAATATAATTATAGGTTTGTGTTTTTTTTTTCAGTCAATAACATTACCTTGGGGTATTTGATATTCGTTGACATTCATGCGGCTTGGCATTATTGTTGCTTTTGTGATTATTCCCACGTTGGTTCCGGGCCGCCTCTGGGTTGGCTCACCACTTAAAATTTGTTTAAACATAAGTGGTTAATTATCTTGAACGTTTGCGTGCCCTGGCCACAGATAGTGCCAGCTACTGTATGGCAGATACACCTCATGCACATCCCTAACCAACCCCCCATATATGTATACATACACACACACACACACACACATACATACACATAGACACATATGTGCATACGTGTATCTGTACCCCTATAATTAGTTCTCATAATTTGATATCACTGCGTTTGAGAGCTCTCACTATTCGTAAAAATTATTTTTCAACTCTCAAAATGTTTCATGTTTTACTGCTGTCAGTTTTCGGTTGAAGACCCGCATGAAAGTTATTTTTATCATTTCGAAAATTAAAACAAAATATTTACATTTGCAATAAGTTGAATGCTGAATGGGTTGCTGAGTGCCAACGGCAGTCTCTGTCTGTCTGTCTGTCAGTCAGTCAGTCAGTTGCTCAGTTAGCTCATTTTCTTGCATTTCATTAGAGCCGAGCCGAGTCCTTAAAGCCAGTTTTTTCGTCAAACTTTACCAGCTCCATTTTTGGTTAGCTAATTTTTGTGCACAGTTCCTTTGTTGCTCTTGCAGTTTATGACATCTTGACGGACATTTTGAATTATGCATAGGATCTCGGTTCCGTCTATGCTACAGTTTTATGCATAACAATGCTTCAGAGAGCTTCAGAGCATCTTAATGCTATAGCATTGTCTAGGCACAGACCGTACAAAATGCTAATGTTCATTTGCATTACAAGTTGTGGCTAAAAGTTAGGTAGGCGTTGGTCCATAATTGGAAAACTAGACCAATCCTTGGCTTATGAGACTTATCCCAGCAAGAAAATGTGTACATAACATTTGCAATCGAGCTGTAAATTTCGTTTAATAACAGTAAAATGAGATTTGGATTTGGAACTAAATGAATAATTAACAAGGAATTCATTTATATATAAAATAGACTTTTAAATTTATTGATTATTATTAAAATGATATAGAAGACATTAGCGCGGATGGATATCAAATTTTTTTTAAATAAATCATTCCAAAATTGAGAAAAATTTGGATATGTAAAGCTCTCGTACTTTAAGAATCCATAAATTTGTCAAAACTAAGCCGAACTAAACCGAAAATTTTCAGAAATAGTTAAACAAACTATACTTATAACAATAACTGTTATTTGCCAGATGGAAATATGAAAAGAGACAGAGATAGCTGACCCAATGTGGGAGTTTCTTAGCCCGGCCAGCAAGCAGTGGCCCCCTGATCATAGCTGATAGTGGTCAGTGATTTCCCGAAGGTATCCTGAAAGCAATCATTTTATTAGTGGAAGAGAGAGTTGTGAGGGAAACACGTAGTATAGACTATTATAGTGCACGAGGAATTATAGCCCATATAAAATATTATACAACTAAAAAATATAAAAAATATAACTTTATATTCTAATTTATGTGCACATTATAAATATCTCAGATGCAAAATATAATTTGTTTCCACATATGAAACGCATCATTAGGAAGCGCCCATTTAATTAGCTAAAAAGCTTTAGCAGCTGCTTCTCTTCGATGCCAAATGCGGTTTAATATCTTTCGACTTGATCTAGGTGCCGTGGCAGCCATAAAAACGTATATATATATATGTGGCAAATAAAATAATAAACTGCGCTTGGGAACTGCTCAAGGGACTCTTAATAACTTAATTAACTTCAACGGCGGCGCAGATAAAAATCAAGCGCAAAAAATTAACAGCAAATCTGCAGCTGAAGCCAATAAAAGTGCGAAATAAATAAAAAAAAGAAATTTAAGTAAGGGACATAAAAAAAATGAAGCAATTACATGCACGCAGGATATGTCAAGGAGGCATCAGAAAGTGCACAACAGCATTTTATTTGCGTCGTTTTGTCATCACGAGGCCACAGAAACAGGAAAAAATATTCAGAGAGACGGAAAAAGAAATTAAAGCGACCAACTGACAAATTACCAAAAATAAAGAAAAAAGCATATACATATATATAAAGAACAGAGCTAAGAAGTTGCGTGTCTTCAATTTGCCATAAAAGTGTCACACTGAGCGGGCAGAGGCGGACAGAAGGACATGCGTGTCTCTTGTTTTAATGCGCCACGCCCCCCACTAGCATTAAGCTTGACGAGAAATGGCAGACGGCGAATGCTTGAGGTTAGGTTCATTTGCTCTAAATCTTTTAAATGCCTTTATTTAGACTAAAAGCGTCGAGCAGACGTGACGCGGCCGACGAGGCAGCAGCGGAAACGGGAGGGAGGGAGGGAGTTCGGGTTGGGGGCCAGAACGTGGCCCGCCTGTCAGTTTAATGTTTGGCGTTGGAGTTCTGTGTTTTCTGTTGTTCTGCGGCAAGTGTTTCGTTGGGAGCCTTTGGCTTTAATGTCTCGTTCGCATGTCCTGTGGGTGTCCTGGTTCCGGCAACAGCAACAGCAATGGCTCCAGCTCTGGCTCTGGCTGTGGGTCCCAGCTGCCTTTGCGTGCTGCGTTGCTTTTATGTTGAAACGCGTGTAAATATTTTGTTTTACAGCTTCTAAACACAGTCTTCTAATAGACTTGGCGGCTGCTCTAGCCGTAGGTGTCTCAATTTTCTAAATAGTTGCGGATTCCCCCTCCCCCCTTCCGAGTGTACCACCCATTCACCACGTTAAGCAAACAAACCGTACGAGGAAAATTCTAAATCAATGCCAAGCACGGCAAATATCATATAGCCACGTGTTCGCCATGCATGTTCTTCTATTTGCTTAGGGGCACCTTTTTTGATTTCGCATTTTCCATCGTTTCTCTGGAGGAGGAGGGGAGGGGGTTCCTAAACGTCGCCGGCGGCGGCCACTTTTGAGGATTCGCTACCCAAAATGTTGACTGAGTTTCCTTTGTTGGATTTACGTTTATCAAATTGAAGCTTAAGCTTTGTAGCCATTAAGATTGCTTTGCCTTTGTATAAGAGCTGTGGGGTTTTTTCCTGGGATATTAAGCTTATAAAGTTGACGTGCAAGTGTATAGTTTTTTTTTTTTCGTGACTGAAATAGGGATACCTTTTCTTAGCTCTAACTTTAACTTAAACACTTGCTGTATTTTAGTTTCAGTCTGAAAGCCATATTGATACCATTCATCTTTAAAGTTTATTACTTGGCACATTGATATTTAAGACCTATTTCAATTTATGTAATCCCTTCGGCAAGCCAGTTGGCTTTCAACACATTGCCCCTCTCTCTCTCTCTCTCAATCTCCCTAT
The DNA here is from genome assembly GCA_004143825.1 of Drosophila micromelanica. NCBI lineage: Eukaryota > Metazoa > Arthropoda > Insecta > Diptera > Drosophilidae > Drosophila > Drosophila micromelanica. The sequence continues at coordinate 22,623 of SCDY01000471.1, forward strand.
CTCATTCACTTTAGCTGTCTTCTGGTTCGTTTCCTTGGGCAAAAGTTAGTCGAGCCTGCAAAACATATGCATTTATATTCAACTACATCTGCGTCTTGTCCAAAGTCGAGCACCGAGTGCGGAACCCAACTGCAATTACAGTTTACAAATGTCCGCACAATTCAGTGCACATGAAACACCATCAATAAAATTAGAGCACAGGACAACAGAACCGTACGTTGAAGAGTATAACTGAATATAACAGAGCTGGGTAGCTGGGAACCGCAAGCGATTCTTTATGGTAGCTCAAAGTGAGGCCCATAAAAAAGCATTTATTACAAATTCTCTACGCAAATCCGTTTTGAAATTAAAACAACATCATTTTGATTGAATACGGGGCTTCGCTCGACCGCAAAGCATATGCTACCTAATTTTAAATTACATTACACAAAAGAAAAGATGTAAGGAATAAGAAAAGAAAAGCCACTTGAAAACACACACACGCACACACAATGACTTCAAGAAAAACGGAAAAACAATGCTAGGGCAGTTCGTAAATTGCATTTCAGCTGCAGACCGCAGTGCGATGTCGAGTCTTGAAACCTGGCGAGAGGAAAATTTATATAAATTGACTTCTTTATTGCTGCTGTGCGTTGCCCTTAATTTCGCAGAATTTGTCGAGGGCTCTTGGCTCGACCAAAACAATTTACCACCTAAGAAGCCACAAACGCAGTCGCAGTGGCCTCAGCCTCAGCCTCAGCCTTGGCCACGGCCTCAAGTTCAACCACAGACTCGAACCCAATCTCGACCTGAACCTCTACCACGACCTGATTGAATTTTACGCTTCATTTAAATTGAATTTATTATCCAGGCCTCCACGTGCAGGTGGGCGCTCAGTTGGGCTCCTCTTCAGACCCAAAATCATAATTAATAGACACGCATACATTTCACAGAACAAAAAGAAGGAAAACCAACAACAACAACAACAACAAGGTTAAAAGCTTTTTCCCGTTCAACTTTTGAGCCTTACAAATTTCCACGCTTATTTCAATTACCCGAGGTGCTTTCCTCGAGGAGACAACCTCAGGAATTTCTCGCACTTTATCATAAGTTACCCAGGAACCCGGGCCTGTCTTTGGATTATGTCTTGTCTGTCGGATATGTATGTGCTCCAATTTGTTTGCTACTTTATTAGGTTCCTTTTTGTTTGGGGCTCGTAGCCCCAGCTGTAACTTTTATTTTTGGCTTTTTATTCTCCTTTTTTTCGATATTGTTTTTACCCGCTTCGTTTGTTTAACGTGTTTACCTGCCTGGAAGTTTTTCGTGTTGCTGTCAGAAATTTCAGTTACAATAATACAAAAGAACTTTTTACTTAGGTCCTGTTTCTTGGTTGCCAGGTTTCTGGGTTAACAGGTTGTCCTTGCGCGAAATTCAACCTTAGAATCCATTTTAAAGAGCTGCGCCTAAATTGAACTCCTACCAGTCAATTGGCAGTTCCAGTTGCTACACATCTTGGAGTCATCAATCAATCTATCAAGCAGCCGATGCGAGTCATCAAGTCAATCAAACTGACAGCCAAGTTGCAAGTTCACGAATCAAATGGTAATCAAATTGCGGGGCCTCCTTGCTGCCAACTACAGCCAAAAGCTTTTAGGGTATGCAAATAAGTCAAATTGGAAATGTGGCCAACGTTCAGCCTAATCGTAAGATTAACAAAAGTTAGGAAAATGTTGTATACCAGACTTGAGCATTTGCATTGGGATGAAATTGGCAACTAAATTGTTGTTATATAAGAGAATTGCTTGGATGTTCTGTATCTTTATTTTATCTCAAGAAAAATGCATTTATTTGAGATTATTTATTTTACAGGGCTACGTCAACTTTAGTATAGTTTTTTTTACTGTTACCTCGCTTGGATTTAAAGCATAATTATATATATTTTCCCAGTTTAGTTAATTTTAAGCTCGACTGTTTTCATTTCCTCAACATAAAATTGGCAGCAGTCATTTAAGCCATGTTGGCTTTGTGCCCATTGTGCTGTGTGGTTGGCCTAATAAAAAAATTAAATTTAATTACCAGCCGCAAAACTAATTTGAAACTTTATCTCTGGATCGACACACACACACTAGCACGAGGCACCCGAGCATTATCTAACATAAATTTCCCATTGCGTGTTCGGGTGCTATTTGTTGTCTCTGGAACGCACTTCGTTGCTCTTTCGTCTGTCTGTCAGTCAGTTGGACAGTCGGCATGTCAGTCAGCAAGCTAGATAGACACACGCTTCAGTCAACATTTCACCACTTTTTTTTTCACTTTTTCTGCCATTTTCACACACACACACACATACACACACAAATTTTAGTAGTGTGCATTTTTGTGGTCTCCCAAGTTATCCTACATTGCGGAGGCTGATTGCCCACGCACTTTGCCCGGACTGTTGGTAGCTGAGCCCTTGACTCTGGCTAGTTAAATGTGCTACGTGCTCTTGGCTAAGAGCCTTAACTGTAAGGTAAGGGTGGTACAAAGGCAACTCGCTGATTTAATTGGCCGTACAGAGAAAGAGAGGAAGATTTTGACCTTAGTATTTGACTTCAAAAACATAAATGTGTGCCCGAAAATTTACACATTATTTCGAATAGCATTTATAGAAAAAGTCAAAGTACTTTTTCTTTACTTTTTTTTTTGTTCCAACGAACAGTAATAAAAGGCTTAACGTGATTGCACCATAAATTTCCGTTATATCCGTAATTGTCAATTGTGCGTGTCATAAAAATCCATTTGAAAAACGAATAAAATGCAATTTTACGATTTTTCAATTAAACAAATTATCCGAAACAGTTGGTATTTTTGGTTTTTCTGGTTTTAAAATGGGCTGTGGCACGCTTTGAGTATCGTTGCCATGCGGGCTGCTGGCCCATCAAATTTAATTTACAGTACAAATTTCAATTGTTAAGAGGCGCTGATTTGAATAGTTTGAAAATTTAATTGCGCCACATTGTCAGTTCAACAAACAAATCGCCCACACCTAAAAAGAAGGGGCGGGCGAATTCAAAATGTTTTGTATGTGAAAACTCAACGAACTGCAACGAATTCGGTGCTTTGAGCAACTATTTTCTTAGAATTTCCCGCTAGTTCCGCTGGTGACAGAAACACTGTGCGCTCAATTTTTCAAACTTTAGAGCGCTGTCCATGTCACCAACCGACGCGGCGACCTTTTGGCGACTCAGTGGCTCCGCCTGGCTGACCTGACCTGACCAGACCGTAGCCCAGCCACAGCCACAGCCAGGGACACAGTGTTTGCTGTTGTCGTGTCAACCAAAGTGTTATTAATGGCTTGTTTTTACTAAATTTATTGCTTGCTATTTATTAATTTATTGACTTTAAATGCAATTAGATAAGAAAAGTGCATTGCGGTGGCCGCCGACGAGCGCCATGGCCTCTGTTGCTCTGGGCGCATTTGTCCTCTCCTGGGCTCAGTTCATTTTTCTTCCGATCAGACGCATGCATATGACATGTGTAATTTGATGCACTGCAGCTGGCCGATAGCGAAAATTGCCATTTTGTGTTCAAACAAGCATTAAAGTTGAATATGTGCAAATATAGTGATAAATATATTGCATTATGCCAGCTTAATGGAAATTATACAGAAGCTCTTATTGTAATATATTTCGATGTATCTTTTGAGTTAGCTAATAAATATCTATTAAGCTGGTTTTTCCTATAAAATTTAACAAGTCCCTGAGTTATATTTAAGAACGTTTAAATGCTGTTATTTTGTTGTTGTATGTTTTTGTGTACCTATTTTCGTAACCCAATTTCCAATATGTATTATATGTACATATTAATTTGTTTGTTTTCGCTTTCGTTTCAACCACTTATGTAGCCCCAAAAACATGTCACATACTCTCCGAGGGCTTCGATTTTGCCTCTGCCTTGCCAATCAATAACAATTTAAAAGCTGTTGCGACAACATGTGCAAAGGCCCCAATATCTAAGCTATGTGCCGCACAAACACCACCTCCAATGAGAGGCGCACAGATTGCAGCAATTACGCAACATGGCATGCAACAGCAACAGCAACACAAACAGCAGCAAGGAATGAGGGATGTTCTACCCTAAAATTTTATGTCACATTTGCGTCACATGCCGAACAGCCGAAAAATGCCAAAGAAATAAGCTGCAAAAGCTACAAAAAAAAAAAACAAAACAAAAAATCGAAACATATATATATGTATATATAAATAGCTGTGCGACAAAATACGACAAAACACCATAAAAGTTAAACAGTAATTTGACATAGACGACAACAGCATATGTGGGAGTTGCGGCAAGTGCTCCTCTCGGGGCCAGGGAGGAGCGTGTATTTTAAAAATGGTTTACAAATTCGCTTTGACAAGTAAATATTTTTTTTGTGGATAAATCGTTAAAGTGCGTGAGCATGTCCCTTGACAAAGCGTAGGCGCGTGAGGTTTTTAAACAAGAAAAAAAAACAACACAGAAAGGTTCCCCAAAATAGACCCAAATAGGTCATAAAGGAGGACATGTTACTGCTGGTCAAGTTCGCCCTCTGGGAGTTTCTTTGAACTTTGGCATTGCGATGTGGTTTAAAAATGTAAAGAATTATTATTGTGGTTTCAACTGTGGCTGTCATTTGTTTAACAATTTACATTTTGTGGTCTCTAGAATATTTCTAAACAATTTGTTTCATTAGTTTTTTTTTGCTCTTGGATTTTTTTGGACAGTCAGCCACATGGCGCAGTCAGAAAACTTGTTCATCATCGGGGATTGGAAAACCACAAATCAAAAAGTCAAAAACTGCTACAGCTGTTGATGTCTCTATATGAGAGGTTGCATCGCTTGCATAACTGGAACTGGAACGGAAACTGGCCCGGCTACCGTTTGGCGGCGCAACCTCAGGTAAGCAACCACCAAAGTCTGAAGCTGAAACAGCAGGCAGCTCATTTGGAACTGCTAATTATACCTGCAGGCAGGCTGGCTGCTTGGGAATATGCTTGAGATCATATAAATACCAAAATTATGCATTACATGCAAGCGTTCTTTTTATTTTTTTCGTTTTGACTTATTGCCTTCATTTTTCGTCCTCTCGATGGTGCTTCCTTCTTTTTTTTGGTCATTGCTGCCAGCAACTCCTCGTAATTACCAAATTATAGGCTTACCCTTTTGGCTGACTGATTAGACTCATTTACAAATTTCTGTCCGACTGCATTTGGCTGCCGTTTTCCACTCTCAGAGACTCTCTCAGAGAATATAGATCCGACCCGACCCCAGCGGCGCTTAATAGACAAATTAACTCTGCTAACTTTGGCTGCAGCTGTTTGGCTCTGTCTGTCTGCCTGTCTGGCCTATACTTAGCCTCGATAACATCTTGTAAATATTATGTAATTTTTTATAAATTTCCCATAATTATAGTGGCCAGGTTGTTTGGCTATTTGATTTATAAGTACGCATAATTTGTTGCAGTTTGTTGGATATCGGTGGTGGTTTTCTAGGAACTATTATTGAGAATAAAAATCAATTTGGCCTTTTATAGATTAAAAAGCAGAGAACTTGGTACAAGTAGTTAAATAAATAGATATATAGTTAGTACTATTTGAGCACTAATTGAAAGTAGATTAATTAATTTAGCTTTCAAATAAACGTTGTATGGTATTTAATGTAATATAATAAATGCTCAAAAATAAACCTAATATTCTACCTTCTACCTTGCCATACTTACATTTTATTTGCCATTGTTTGTTTAGTTTTGTTTCGTTATTTAAATACTACTCGGCTCATCTTAGACTTTTAGTGTATGCACTAAAACAGAGCTCTTTCAGGAAAATGTTTTGAAATGTTTGCTATAGGTACTCTCGGATATATTTTCATCACCCCTGCCCAAATGCACGTTTTTAATAGAGTTGTTTAAGGTAACTGTAGGTTTTTATAGATTTTCCGTGTTTCGACAACGATGGCAACTTAAATCAATTTGAGTAGTGCACAGCCAGAGGATTTTATAACAATTTTTAATGGCGTATTTTGAATGGCTTTTCATTCCACGTCTGGCAATTTATCATGGGGCTCTTAACGAGCGCGCACCGAATGCGTTGACTATAAACAAACAATTAAAAAGCGCAACGAAAACTAAAACTCAACACTTTCATTAAAGCGTAGATACCGAATACAAAATACAAAACTCAATTGGGCAACAATAAAATATCTTTATATGTGGAATGGAGTGGGGAAAAGCTGTCATAAGGAAGGGTGCTGCAAGTCGGTTCTTTGTTTGTCTGATCGAGAATAAACAAAAACTGAATGTGACTTAAATGATAAAAATGTCAGAAAAGTGTCAAATGACGTCGACGAGGGCGACGAATGATGATAAAGAGCTGTGACTAACCAGAACCCCTTTTCCCCATGTCTTGGGGGAGCTGTTACAAAAAAATGATTATAATTAAACGCACGGGACACATTTGAATAGCACTTCTTTCTTGCAACCAGTCTTCCCCGCGTCCCCTGCTCCACACTTCCCACACTGGCGATCGTATTGCAGTTTCAGACGCAGTCGCATTTCCATTTCCAGTTTCCCCCGATCATCATCTATATAGTGTCCCGACATCTTCTTCGTCTCCGGCAACGCCCCCTTGCTTCCGCTTAGTCTGGTCTGGGGCCAGCCTCTGGTGATCTTGCCGCTTGATTTATGCGCCGCCTTTACTGAAATTTTGTATCTAAATGTGGCATTTAAGTTATCAACAACAACAAGCAGCAGCTCGATGGTCCGTCCACGGTCCGTTCCTGGCCATCTGCCGCATGGCGGGGCGCGTTCTTGTATTCTCAGTGTATGCCCTTCAGTTTTCAGCCTCTTGCCTCATTTCTTTTGTATGCGTTTCTGAAATCCCTGAAATATTTCGCGGCATGATTTAGTTGCATTTCACGCACATCGCACGCAACGCGAGGCCCCTGCTAGGGTTATTGTGGGGGACTGTGGGGGGATTTGGACAATGTGAATGCGAGTTATTTGCGTGTGCGTAGCCAGCATAACTTCATTTAAAGGCGGGGGTAAACACAGCGCTCTGGGTAGGTGTGCCCCACAGCAGAGTCTTCCGATGCCAGTCCCCAGTCCACAGATCCCGCTGCGTAAATTTTATGCCATCATTTCATGTATTTTTTTCGGTTTTCTTTTCGATATTTACAACAAAAGTCGCAAAGGCTGGCGGCCCATCAAAATAATCTGGAGCGCTGCAAATTGTGGGCCATGAATATTATGTGGGCAAGTTTGTAGAAGGCTTTATTTATGATTTCGCATGTGCTATTTATTTAAATGTTTTACCACAAATTTTCAAGAGATTTTCAATTAATGTCCAAATAAATTTGAAGCGGAATTCAATAAATATAATACAATTTTGTAAAAATAAATAAGAAATAGTTTTTTCTAATGCGTTATATTATAATTTTAATTTATAATTTCGCATGTGTTAATTATTTAAATGATATTTAAATGAGATTTTGAATTAATGTCCAAGTAAATTTGAAGCGGAATTTAATGAACATTTTATTATTTTTAATAAAAAGAATAAATACGAATTTTTTTAAATATGTTGTATTTATGTATATAATTGTGTTCATATTTCTTATGCATTATGCATATTCATTTTCGATTTGAATATTGTTGCTTAAATCAATATGCCCTCCAATTTCGTATGTAGCGCATACTTGAAGAAATTTTGCAGCTTGCCAAAATTTGGTGATTCGCTTCCTTCTCAGTTTTGCGTGAATCTTCGGCTCCATGGGGGCTTTTTTGCTTGAACTAAATATAAAAGCCTAACCGAAGCAACAGCTGCCTGCCAATCGACTCATTTCAGACCCAAACTCAATTTCTTTATGACGCGTTTTAAACTTTTATTTTATTATTATTTTTTTTTGTATTTAAATACACTTGAGGCTCTTAATTATATTGCTGCGTGTTTTGTTTTGTTGTTGTTTTTTTTCTCCGGTGGGTTTGGCTTTTGTTGTTCTTTGCAACGAAATTGAAATCACCTGCGGCGTTTTGATGGGTTTCCGTTTGTATTGCTCATTTCTGTTACTTCTTTTTTTGTGCTTTGTTTGGTTTTTTTATTTTTGTTTTTGGCATGTGTTTCATCTTCATCAGCAAAGCGGAAATTTAGTTTTCGCTAATGGGCGCTAATGAAGCAGCTCGTGTCCGAGTCGCAGTTGGATATCTTGAGAGCTTGCAAATTAGGAGCAGGCTTTTAGTTGCCAGCTAATTAGCAATTGTTCTGCATTAAGAGCGTGTTGGCCATTGTGCTTAACCCAACTGGCACTGTCTGGTTATCATAATTAACAAGCTCGCGCATTGACTAACTACCCAACACAAAATGCACACACAATTGGATAGAGATTTCCGCCCCAAATCTCGGCCAGCCCACACATTGAGTTGCTTCCGCTGTTTCCATTTGGGGCCGAGCACTTGAGCCGCGTCAAGAGCGGACCACACACACATACACACACACACACACACATAGAAAAACCTCAACGTCAACGCCTGACAGTTGAGTTGGACAGGCTCGAAGAGGCGTCGTCGTCGAGTGGCTAAAATAAAAAAAGGAACACATCTTTTGCCTTTTCTGTTGCCTTTTCATACAAATTGAATTTTCAGTTATAATTCCAAGCATTCCCTCACTTAAATTACAATATTATAAAATAGTGACAACGCTTGCAACGTTTTCAAGGAATGTTAATAAAAAAATATAATTTGTAGAAATTGGGAATATTTAAAAATTGAAAACTGTAAATTTGATGAATGTTGTCTAGGCCAAAGGAGCGCCCAAATAAATCATATATGTCGCAGCACTGAGCTCATGTCTATTTCAAGGTATTTCATATTCGTTCTGAAGATAAATAATCCTTGATTCTTATTTTTTTCTGCCATCGCCTTTGGGCGCGACATTTTTGTCAGCAGGCCGCGACGCCTGCGTCGCATTTCATGAGAAAAAGTGCAGTCGGAGTTTGTGTCTGGGCGAGATGGGAGTCTGGGGCACTCAAGTGGCGACAGCTCTGGTTTTGTTGAAGGCCTGCGGCTGATTATGGCCAGCACTTGCTGCAACTACTTGGGACTACTGGGCTACTGTTTGTTTAGACTCCTGCGTCCAGTCAAAAACTATGCCCGACACCACGATGATTTACAAATCTGTACAAAAAAAACTCGAACTCATTGCGGTTGTGGTGTGTATCTGGTGTCACATTGTTTACACAGACAACTGTGTGCGGTTGCTGTTGTTGTTGCTGTTCCACTTCAGGGGGATTTGTGAGATTAACGTGTTAAAAAATAAATATTTGGTCTAGTTAGTTTTCTCCGGCAATTTGTTATTCAACTCTCGACAACAGCAAAAACAAACAAAGTCTCTGAGACAGAGACTCTGCTCGCAGCATGCACAGTTTTCCATTTCTGCAGTGTTTCATCTTTGCAGTTTTCCAGCATCAGCAGCAGCAACAGCAGCAGCAGCAACCCATCAACATCATCATCTCCAGCACATCCGCAACGTCGTCATCCTGGTCATGGTCATGGGATCCCGGCTCTAGCGCTCAGCTTGTTGTTGCTTGTTTGCTCTTTTTGAAATGTGCATAAATTCATTTTGGTAATGGGGTTTTCCTTTCGCTTGCCTTGGCTTCAAACTGTATCTTTTTCTTATATTTTGATTTTTTTGTTTTATTTTGTGTTTTTTTTTTTTTTGTTCTTTTTGCCTGTTGTGGGTGTTGCTTTTGGTTTAAGAGATTTGTAGCTGCTTGATGTCCATAACAAATGTGTTTTTGCTGCTCGGCTCAGCTCCGCATTTAATAAGCAACAGCTGCCAACGGCAGCACTCCGAGAGCCACTGAATGATGAGGTCCGAGGTCCGGCATTGTGATGAAATTAATTTGAATTATAAATGATATACAATTTTACAATTTGCACTGCGGTTGCAATTATAATTTATTTATGGTTTATTCAAATGTACGCAATATTTTTCGTAATTGTGCGCTATTAAATTAATATATTTAAATTAATGCCTTTACTAAAAATAATAATTATTGAATTAAATCACCAATAATTGGTTTGGATTTTTTATATAAATATCTGATTATTTGAAATTTTACTTTCTTTTGTAATTCAAATTAATTAAGTAATAATAATTATGTATGATTGCTTTAATGATTTGTTTATTTTGAAAATTTATATTAATTAATATAATTTTCCTTACAATATATTTTTACAATATTATTAAAAAATTTTATTTATTTTTACTTTATTTTTCATATTTATATTTTTATTTCTATACAGTTTCCACGCCTTTTTTTTCTATTGCAGACAAAAATATTCTTAATTAGTTCAAAGAGCATGTGAAAATCATTTTGTGCAAATTGTTGCCTTGAAGCCATAACAAATTGAAAACACCGGCCAATCCGCTGAGGTTTTCCATCGCAGTTTGTGGTTGCGTTTTTGAATGCATTTCCTATAAGCTAAATCATTTTTCCCATGGCCATTAAATATAAAGCAAAACAGAAACAGCAACAACAACAACCCTGCGAATAGTTTTCAATAGATGACTAATTACGTCATGCTCAATTAGTTGTATTTGGGTCACGGCTGCTCAGGAGGGAGTTGCAGGGGTGTGGCCAGTTGTCCGAAAGGTGTGTGTGTGTATCTTTCTGTGCCCTTACTAACTGGTCCGTTGCGGCTGATCGATATGAAAATTATGGAAAAATTTAAATTAAACATGGGACGAGCTGCCTACGCATTGTCTGCACGGACACGGAAGGGTTAAGATTGCCCCTGGGCATAGTTACAACCCTCGTTGCTGCTGTTCACCTTGTTGCTGTTGTTGTAATCGCAGTTGTTGACATTTCGTATTGGTATTTACATATGTCCCGTTGTCCGTTCCCTATGCCGTTACAGAACCGATCAATGTGCCCCGCCTGCATTACCAATTGGGAAATTTTGTACATGTCCTTTGAGCTTTTTCCACAGGCAGTCGTAGCTGTCTGTGTGTGTGTGTGTGCGTTACTGTTGTGTACATGTTTATTTGGAGATTGTCCTTTCGTCCTCGTCGCATTGCAGCTGTTTCATGCCCATTTAACACCTTCAATCCGCTTTGCCTTTGCCTTTGCTTTTGGTACGTACCAATAGATACATAGATACAAGCTGTCACATAGATACGTTTAAATAAATGCAAGTATATACACATGTATAAACATATATTTGTGTGTGTATATGTCTTATAACAAGCTCTGATGGAAAAATATTATCGCCCGACATACTCTGTTTGTCAGCCCGGGCATGTTTGCGCGCTTCCCACGTCCTGTCTGTGCATTTGTATCTGTATTTGTATCTGTATCTGTAGGATGTGCAAGGCAATTGGTTTATTTTCCAATACGGTAGCCGCTCAAATATGCCAAACAACACTGTGAAGAGGGGACTACGGGTAGCTGAGGTGGATCACAGCCATGTAATTTGTGTAAACATTTGCTCAGTTTTCTCACTGATTTTTGGCTCACACTCGCTGGCTCGTTCCTTCCGAATCTTTTTTTTTTATGATAAACAGTGTGAGAAATCGTTGGATGAATGCCTCGTAAATTTCCCTATTTTGAATTTTCACTTTGCATTTCGATTTTCGTGTTCGTCTCTTGTGTAAAAACATCACAGATTCTGTTTCTGTTGCTGTATCTGATTCAAATTCAGATTCGAATTCATATGTCTGCAAAAATTGTTAAGCAACAAAATGATGCACATAAATGATGCGCATTACGCGTTCAATTTATGAGAATATTTTCTTGATATTTGGGTCAACATCGTCTTATTTTGAAAATGCTATGTTGAATAAGATACTTGGCAAAAAAAGCAACAACATATTTTTCTTAATTATGAGTTCCATTTCCCAACGGATTTGTAGAGATTATCTATTGTGTTAGTGGGAATAAATGCATTAGGGTGTTTAGTTCTGGTCACAGTTCATATATAAAGATCTCAACCGGACATTCTTTCACATGGCTATAGTCACACACACAGTAGCTCCGTTAGTTGCATTCTCACCCAACTAAATGGTCCCGAAAGATCCTACAGAGTACGCTTGAATGCCGCAGTGAGACAGCATTCTGTTGGCTCCGAAATACTCCAAAAATAGCAAGTAATGCTTTGGGCAGCTAGGGGCAGGATATTACCACCCACAGACTGACAGACAGACCAACCGCGTAGCTTACGTGGCTCGAAACAAGTTTCCCATGAAAACACGGCGAAAATTTACTCATATTTTTCACAATTCCAGAGCTCGCACATAGATCATTTTTAATAGGGGTTGCTGCTGCCGGGATGCTGCTAGTCGTGCATGGCGTTCCCTCTGTCCTATGTCCTATGTCGAATGTCCACTCTCCCTTTTCCATCGTCCCTGCTCCTTTCGCTTTCATGTAGTTGTTCATGTTTATGTGCATTTAGTTTAATCAGTTACGGCTCTTTGATAGTTGGTGCGAGGGCGGTTTGGATTACAAAATTATAAAACACGTCACGCTTAATGAAACTTTATGGCGCCTACTTTAGAGCGCAAACGTGTGCGAGCGAGAGGCGCCACTCTTACCTGTTCGCAATTAAGCGGCAGGTGTAGCAGCTTGCACGTGAACATTTACGAGCCCACATATCATTCCTGTTCATAGTTGTTATTGTTATTTCAAGCGTTCGTTGTGTGCTCTCCCTCTCTCTCCCTCGCTGTTCAGCCCTCGGGAGTGGAAATCCGTTTGGTTTAACAACAGCTCCGGGCTCTCGATGCTCGGTTGTTGGTAGTAGGGAACCCACACATTGCCACAGTTACATCCTCTTGTATGGCAACGCCCCCTTCGGCCCAGGCACATACATCAAAATTAACTGAAATGTCAGCTGCAGTTACAACAACAACAACAACTATTTTCACTGGCCAGCACCGAGTTGTTCACATTGTTGTTTTTTATGTGTTTATAATTCATGCTCATTCATCTTACACATACTGCAACTGCCAACGGCTCTTTCTCCGGCTCCGGCTCCGGCTCTAGCTTTAGCCATGGCCCTGGGTCTGTCATATTGGTATTAAATGTTAAGACCAGCCAGCGTCAACCTTACTACAAAGATAATTACAATTGTGTCATATTTTTCTCATTAGTGCAGACTTCGTACTTTCTATATATGCTCGACATGTCGCTGGGGTCGCCAGGGCGCATCGTTAGCTGCTTGCCACGCCCCCCCATTTGAATTGCGCACCTTTTCGACTTGACTCGGCTGCTGTTGCTGCTGTTGTTAATTAGCTTTGCTTGATTACTTTCGAAAATTACAACTGTCAACGTATTATTTATGAGTAAAAATTATTTTCCTTTGCAGTTTATAGTTTTTAGTTTTTAACGAATGGTATTCATACTCTATGTCTAATAGAGGAGAAGAGTATATTGGGCTATGTATTTTAAATATAGTCAATAATATTTAGCAAATATGTATCTCTTCAAAAAGTTAAATAAAAACTTTTTTCAAGCACAATTTAATATTTGGTACAGAGCATCCGACGGCCTGGAACTGCCGATTGCGACTTTGTATTTTGTTCAATCACACAAAAACAAATGGCAAGAGTTTCATTTAAAAATATAGTTAAAAAACATCTATAAAAATGAATAAAGTGAAATTAGCTTCAAGTTTCTTTTGCTTATTTAGCAAACTTTTAGCTGGATGCATTTGTCAAATAATAGAAAACGCTTTCTCTCGAGTATAATTTAAGAAAACAACTCTACAGAGAAAATAATTTATGAAAACAATTTCAGAGAGAAGCCACATTTAATTTATATATATGATTCCAGACTTTTTTAAGACACAATCTAATTTTGTGTTTGGCACAGAGAATAAAAAACTTATGCACACAACTCTGGAAAGAAGCCGCAAGTTTTTAATTGCATTAACCAAATAAAAACTCACACTGCAAGCGCTTTGCAAATGAAAAAACTTTATCATTATTTGAATAAACTTTATAAAATAAATCCAGGCAGGCTCTAAAATGTCTTGCCATCACTCAACTTTAATCCCCTATCAAACCCTTTACGCAAGCTTTTTATTTCCAATCACTGAATTTCTAAAATTCTGAACAGTTTTGGCTTCCCCCCCCCCCCCCCCCCCCCCCCCCCAAAAAAAATATATATGTCGCTATCAATTAGTAAAATCACATAGCGAACACGCCTCGGCGCACATCTATTTTGCCGGGGGGAATTCCAGTTAACCTTAACATGACATCTCCTAAATATATGTGTAAATACCTGCGCATAAAGCTGACACACATGATCAAATTATCGACCTGACATGTTCTACGGAAAGTATCTGTTAAATGCGTTCGAGCGTTGATCAAATAAAGTGCCGCCCGATCTATACGAATAGAATGTGCTCTTCTGTGGTTATGTGGCTCGGTGGCCCCCAACCACAATTTGCCCCACTTGGCCAGCTGTGTGGTGTGAATGCAATCACTTCCGTTTCACTGGTTCTGTTTGCCTCTCTTTGAAGTGATCGTGCGTGCTGATAAAAGCCAAAGGCGACTGCCACATTCGTTTCGTATCTTGTATCTGGTGCGAGTATCTTGTATCTCATATATCTGACGGATAGGCATCGCCGTGCCGTTTACCTTTGCCAGAGTTTTGTTTGATGTGCTCTGTTGATATTTCTATGGCAATTAATTGATTGTGACAGATTGCTATGAAGTGAAGTCGGCCCCTTCGTCGCACCCCCTTTTCCCCCCATCGATGCTGTGCATCTCCTCGGCTGACTGACACTTTTGTGTTGTGTCATGCGTTTAAATTGAGAACAAATTCAACGTCCCCAGCCATACAAACAATGGCTGACAGCATCCTCTGCCAGACAATGTCTTCCAGCAAAAAAGTAATACATTCTGTTTACATGGCGCAAATCTAGCAGCAATTGCCATGAAAGACGCAAAAAAGCTGCTGCTGCTGCTGATGCCATTTGATGCCGCTGCTGATATGCAAAACAGATGTCGCCACATATTGTTGCATGACGCTGATGCCGCTGATGTTTCCCAGTTCGGACTGTCATCAAAACTGTTGTCCCAACACGCATATTAATTTTATTGCTAACAATAACAAATCCATCGACAACTATTGTCAAATGCATTTAATAGTAGCACTGAAACACAGCAACAATGCAATCGACAACAAAAGAAAACGCAACCGAGAAGGGTTCAGGGAATAGAAGACTAAGATATATACCCTATCTTTATACAGCTTTTGCTAAGGAAAATTGGATCTCGCGAAGCCTAGTTAAAGTATCAATAATAATATAATTTAAAAATAAATATTGTAACAATAAAATTGATAATCAAAAAAATATAATATGATTGTTTTACTATATATGCATAATTAGATTCTTATAAAAATTGGATTTAGCACTTATATATTTTACTGAGTGTATAAAGAATAAGTTTGACCATAACTCGTTGGTCGAAATAATAAATACACAAGTATTATCTCAGATGCATATTTATGACTTATTTAATCAAACTTAAGTCAAACTTCCCATTAGCAAACCTTAACATGCACCACACACGCTCTACTTTGGCACTTACTTTGAAATGCAGGGTATATAAAGTGCAATGAGGTAAGGGAGCAAAGGAGCATCGCAGCTGACAACAAGTGGGGGACACCTCGGACTCGCTCTCTATGCTGTCAACTGACAGCCTGTCACTGGCAGGGCACAGTCTGTAGTCTGTAGTCTGTAGTCAGTGTCGTCATTGTTGTCGTTGTCACCGTTGTACGTTCTTGTTCTTATTGTTGTTGTTGTTACTGCAGTTGTTGTTGTTGTTGCTGGCCTGCCACATGTGCAGCAGAGAACAAAAACAAACTATAAGATTTTATTGCTTTTTCGCATGTGAAGAACTACGCGAACTTGATGCTGCAGGTTGCTGCGGGTATCTGCTGCTGCCACTGGCAGGAAGCAACAAGCCGATGCCTGGCAAGGCCCTAAAAGAAGCTCCAACCTGCCCCTCCCCTCTGCCTCCCTTTCGAAAGCAACTGCAAACAAGGGCGTTGCACGAGCTGTCAAAATGAGCAATTACTTTGCAAAAATGTTGCAGAACTCACGTGTTCTATGCGCTGCAGCCCGTACAGATTCTGCTTCTGTTTCTGCTTCTGCTTCTGCTTCTACTACGGATCCCGCCCCCCTTTTCCCATCCCGCCCGGAGCACTGCACAAGTCGTTTGTCTTGTTGGACTGCTGTTGTTGCCGAAAAGTTTTCGTTGCGCTACCCCCCAAAAACCGGCATATGGAATATGGAAATTGATAGTGTAACCCACTTATTGTTAAGTTTAAGGGTTTATGCAGTAAACGCCTGTCTGCAGCTGCCTGGTAATTAATTGTATAGCCTAATTACCTGACAAACAAGCTGCAGAGGCTAACATGTTAACAGGAGAGCAGTTAAGCACCTATTTTAGGATTCGAGTTGAGCGGGAATAGAATGTTACAAATTATTATTTATTTATTATTGAAAGTTGTAGTCGTTGCTAAATGTTGCTAGACTCTAATTTCATTTTCCATTAGTGCATATTTTACTAATAAGAAACGCTTGCTACTAAAGGTTCTAGGCATAACTTCCACGTCTGAACCGCTTGAGAATTAAAAGCACACATCTTTGGATAATTGCCTGGAATGCCTTGGCTAATTGTTTTCTCTTTGCCTGTTTTCAAGTATTTCCTCACGAAATTCTATTAGTACGAAAGGGGAAGCCACGCCCACTTTAAAATCTGCCACCTGCACTTAATGCCCTGACCACAATTGCAGTAGCCCATTAAAATTTCGACTCAACCTCAATACGATGTTAGCTTTTCTGACTATTCTTGGACCATTTTCTTTTTTGTTTTTATTTTCCGCGCCTCTCCTCATACACGTGAAAGATGTTGACGTTTACGACGCAGACGAGAATCCGTCGCTGTCGCCGTCGCCGTCTCAATCTCTGGTTCTGACGACAATGATGATGTGGACTGCGGCGACGGCGACGGCGACGACGATGACGTTTGAACCAGTCAAAGAGTGTTGCCCCAATCTCCCCCCACCAAACGTGCAACGCTTCTGCGGGTGTTAAATGTGTTGCCACTGGCACTGGCTGCAGTTGCCTCCTTTTGCTCCTCTTTTTTTTTCTCTTTTTTTTATTTTCTTCATGTTTTTTTGGGGCAACTTTTGCCGTTCATTTAATGGCTTCATTTCTGCTTTGACATTTTTCCATGTAGCTCGTAGCTCTCGTTTTTCCTGCTGGCATGTTTGTTGTGCTGTCAGCCTGTCAAGCGCCTCCTCCGCCTTTGGCGTGCTCCTCCCCTATTTTTTTTTCGCCACTCTCTTTTTGGCCTTTTAAACTAATTGCATTGCCGTGTGTATGTAAGTGTTTAAACGTGTGTGTGTGTGTGTGCATGTGGAAGAAAAGTGCAATAACTATTTAAATGATTGCATAGCGCACATGTGGCAGCCACAACCGCACAGCCCCACACCCCCCTCAACAATCTTTCCAGCTTCCCGGCTGTTGGCAGCCTTAATACAAGTTAGCGAAGAGTCCTCTAGTTAACTTGTTCAATAAAATTTTCAATTTGTTTCAAAATATAATGATTCTCTATTTTCAGTTATTTAGTTATAAATTAAATATTTCGTATTAACATTTTCTGTTAATAAAATATTTTTTTGTTTTTCAGTCTCATAATTTTTAATCTGTGTAACAGCTAATGAATAAATTTGTTTAAATAGATTAAGTATTTTAAAATTATAATAAATGTATTCTTAAATATTTTTTGAAGAGCATTCAAACTTCGTTCAGTTTTTGCTCATTTCTTGTTTGGCTTTCAAGTGCCAATTAAATGTTGCTTATGTTTGATTATAGCCGTCAATTTGGTTGCACATTTGCTGCTGTTGGCTGTTGTTGATGCCACAACGTCTTCCAGCTGTTTGTCATCAATGGCGAAGGAGGTGCAAGTGTCAGAATTATTTTAAATGCTTTTTTCACTGGAACTGCTCGCGGTCGCCATGTGGGAGAAAGTGGGGAGAGGTAAGTGCGTTGACCGGCACTACAGAACCGCCCCAAATTGCAGGGGCGTGACCTCTGGCGACCCCCGTGTTTTGCCTGATATTGCTGCTGAAATGCTGAAATGCTTGGCAATCAATTAATCATATTTCTGATAGCAGCAGCAAAACATGTTGCAACACGACCGCAACAGCAACTGAAAACCGAAAAGGCAAAATCGATAGCACAAATATCCGATGCCGCCCCCCACAAATGGGTCCCCCGTCCCACTCCGCCACTAAGCAATTGTTAGTGTGAAAAACCATAACATGTGCTTATCACATCGCAAACACAAACACGAAACACTGTACAAACACACTCACACACACACACGCACACACACACGCGCACACATGAAGCTGAAAACCATGACAAATTAAAGACAACTCCCCCATTTCCAATTCCAACTCCAATTTGAAGCTCAGACCCAATCCCATACCAAATCCAAATCGAGACCATATTCGAAACGTGCCACATTGCGGCATAAACGATAATTACATGTGGCCGTTTACCTACACGACGCGGCGACATTTATTCGAATTATCCTTATTGATCCTTTCGATTGAGGCTTAAATGCAATTCCCGGACGTTGATAAATTGTTACAAACTGCAGTTCAAGGAAAATTCGTTGAATCTCAAGAAATGCTCTCGACATGTGCATTATAATCGGGGTTTTCTCTCTTTCTTTCATTTTTTTTTGCTTTCTGCACAATGGAAAATGATGCAGTGCCTTTTTGCTCGGCAGTTTTCTTCGGGAAATTTATCGCATATGTCGCAAGTCTCACATGATATGCCAGATTCTCGACTGTCTCTGGTGCCATTGTAATTTTTAATGGTCTGCCGGCATTGCTTCCTGCAGGTCATGCCACCAGGACAGGGCGTTGGCTGTGGGGCTCTGGATTGTGGCAGGGGTAGGGGGAGGGGCAGCACTCGGTCTGTTGGCCTGTAATAGAATTTTTGCATTGCATTTGGTCTGAGCTGAGCTGCCTGCAGCGATAAATGTGATAAATGAAGGTTTAGTTGGTCTTGTTTTCGGTCTGCGTAGAAATGCATTATGCAGATGGACGCACCGAAGGATTTATAACTCTGATGTTTGTCTTAGTAATAGCCCAAGTCGACACATGGGATAAAAATATTAGCAAGCTTATAGCGAGAATATCCGAAACAGTAAATGGGGTAAAGTGCTGGCCACATTTATAATACAATATATACTTGGGGTAATTTAAAAATTCGCTATAATTAAAAATTCGAATTTTCAAATAAACAGGAACATCTCCTTAGTGCAGAACAATTGCAACAAAAAATTTATAAAAACAAAAATAAGAAAACAATATTTTAAAGCAGCTTTATCAAAGATGTAAGTATAAGAAAAATGGTTTTTGAATATATTCATAGCTTTATATGGAAATAATATAAAAAAGGTTATACAGTCTATTGTTATATGTTATATTTATTTTCCAAACAGTTTGTCTGATACAACTGTTGTTGTTGCATAATTTAATGTTCTTCGTTTTCTGTTTGCCTTTTTTTATTGCTGAGGGCTAAATGCCAACTATGGCAGTTTATGACAAATAAATGTTTTTTTTTACTGCATTTCCTGCAATTTATTGCAATGCAGTTTTGCACTTTGCAGCTTTCAGTTCGCTCTGCTTATCACTTGACCCAACATTGTGATAGGGGGCAGAGGTATTCGCGGTGTTTTTGTTTTGTATTTGCACCGTATTTATTTTAAGAGCATCGTTGGCTATGGTATATTGTATATGATAATCGTTATATTTTGTATTTATTTGCATATATGAAAATGGCAAACAAACTGGCGACAGGCAACTGAGTATCTGAACATCATCATATATAGGAAATATAATGCAACGCGCGTGCACAGAATTTTAAATCGAAATATAAACACAAACACACGCAGACATAATGCAGACAGAGGGGGTGGGAAAAGGCAGGGTTCGGGGAGCACGGCACACTTAAAAGATTAACCATAAGCGCACGGCACACGAAACACGGTTCAGTTTCAGTCCAGAGTTCTTCATATAAGTACATGTACTCATACCTATCTATAAACATTGTACATATATGTTAAAATTGGAATTTTCTTTTTGTTGTTGTTGTTGACTTCGTTCTTTTGTTTCGGCTTTATTTTTGTTAAATATTAAACATTGCTTAAGCTGCTGAAAACAATAACAAAGAAGCGCAGCTCTTTATAATGGAAAACAGTTTGTCTCACCTACAATTACATTTTTGTATTATTTTTTGGTTGTTCTTAAATTCTTTAAGCCGATTTCAAATTCAGCTTTTATTTTCTCCAGAAGCGAATTGAGCATATGGAATATTGGAAGACGTTTAGGATATGTGAGTAAAATTTTGTATGAATAACAATTTTACTGTTTTTAAGAACTTAAATAGATATAAATAGAAATAATTATTTATTTGTTATATTAGAATATTATAGATATTATTAAAATTGTTTTCGTTTAGTTACTTGGTTTACTTATTTTTTGCTTACATTTCATTGTGGCAAATGAGGAGGGTATTCCATCTTCGTACTCTATCAGATGTGTTCTCTTTAAGTTGATTTCTTGTCTTTTATTTACATACGCGACTGCACGCCGACAATTTGTTTGCTTTTGTTTTCTGTCAATATCGCAGGAGCAGTGCGCACTTGTCATCATCGTCATCATTATCGCCATCATCATCATCCTCTACGGTCTGGGTCTGTGCCTTGGGTAAACACAAAATCCCACGCACGTCGGTTTACGTAACTGAATAAAAGAAAGAGACAGGGAGAGTGTGTGTGTGGTGGGTGTAAGGGAGATAGAGAGATTGCAGCGTCTTGAAATGGTCTGAGGCAATGCAAGTTTTGCCGCCAAAATCCACTTGACTTTTTGTCAGATACTCGAGCAAGTCAAACTGTCGGACTCTGAGCTCTGTTACCGATCTGCTTCTTGCCGCTTTACGGTTTCTAATTATAAACTGCTCTGTCAGCAGTCAGTGGAGCGACCCGTAAACCCTTTGCAAGTTCCAAGTTCATGAACTTGTGCATTGAACTTCGGCCAACCAGCCAAGCCGAAAACCAACTTGAAAATGGCTTCAGCTACGAGTTTAGACACGAATTTTCTTTTTTAGTCTATTTTTTTTCCTTTCTCCAATTGCTGTTGTTGTTGGGGAAGTGTTTGTTTTCATTAGGTTGCAGTAGCCATCTGTTCTTAGTTGCAACTGCCGCAGACTTTTAATTTGTGTGGATTTCCAGTTCCGTTCTACACAATGTTGCGCGGACTCTTGGGCGAGGTCGAGGTCGATGCTTCGGTTTGAGTTTGGGGTCGAGGGGTTCCGCTGTCGCTCCATGTAATGTAAAGTGGAAGTTGTAATTTAGTTAGCTCCAAATGACTTTTCGGCACAACATTATCATTATGTGCATTTAATTGCTGTTTGTCTTGCACTTCCATTTCTCGCTTTTTCATGACCCATGCACTAATTTGTGTGAACTTCCACTGATTGTAGAAAAATCTTTTCTTTTTAATATAGCGTGTCGTGAAGTTAAAAAAAATGGTTTAAAATCTTAAGATATACTCAGCATTTCTGTTAATTTTTTAAAAGCTAAAAACGGGTTTAAAAAAGTTGATCAAATATTGATTTATTTTGAGTAATAATTGAAAAAATTTATTTAACATAAATAATATCATTTTTACATTAAATGTTTGATTTTTTTTTAGCGAGGTTTATCTTATATGTATTTCCATAATTATGTTAGCAAAACATAGTTGGTGTGGTTAGTCTGTGGTTATCCCTAAAACCTCTCTATCCTTACCATTTCAAATTCCATTTCAATTTAAACGAAATATTTGTGTAACATATCCAGTGGTTGTGCTTACACATCTTTAAATGAGAATAGTTTTGTTTGTGCCACATCGGGCACACTCATTTACGTGGCTCGTCGAGGCGCAGGACATGGCCACAGAGACCGACAACTGTCCACAACCACAAAACACATCAACGGCAGCAGCGGCGGGCAGAAAAACGTTGAAATTAATGAGAAAATTCTCAGCTTGATATAAAAACCGCAAGATAACACAACGGGACAGAAGCTGGCAGTACAACTGGCATTCAGGATAT
The DNA here is from genome assembly GCA_004143825.1 of Drosophila micromelanica. Classification (NCBI taxonomy): domain Eukaryota; kingdom Metazoa; phylum Arthropoda; class Insecta; order Diptera; family Drosophilidae; genus Drosophila; species Drosophila micromelanica. The sequence continues at coordinate 44,800 of SCDY01000471.1, forward strand.
ACGCCCGGATATGCAAGTCCACCTACAAATGCAAAGCGCCAACATCACGTAGTAGAGGCAAAAACTTTAGTCAGATACAGCTGCAATGCATTTAATAGCATTAAAGAACCCAACAACAACAAAAATGCGTTAAATAAAAATTGTTAAAAATAGAATGAAGAGAGAGATGAAATGGAAGGCAAACTTGCAAATGATATTAACAGCAAAAAGGACATCTAATGAAAGCAGCAGCAACGCAGCGCTGGGATATGGCAGGCAGTACAATGACAATATCCGACGTTAGTTGGCTTAGTTATATGCTATCTTTTAATGACACCCACTGCTAGCCATAAAAGCAATTATACAACAGTTGCAGCAGCAGCAGCAGCAGCCACAGTAACTGCGCCACTTGCAGTTGCAGTGGCACTCGAACCCATTCGACATATGCTGACAAGTGCTGCAGTCGTTGCCACGTGGCAGCTGTGGAGTTTAACTGCCACGAGGCGAGCGTTTGTCGGTCACGTGCAGCAACTTCAGTTAACAACGCCCAGAGCTATCGGGGCTGCCAGAGCTGCCAGAGCTGATGCGCGGCGTTACTTGCAGTTGAACGCTTTGCCAACTTAATTTTCATTTGGCAGTGCAGCTCACCTGGCCGGGATATTTCTCGCCCAACCGCATCATCATCGTCGCCATCCGCATCATCGTTGACTGATGCAACCATTCACTTGAAATGGCAAACAAGTCAGCCAACTATAACGACACTTAAATGTTCTTTAATCCACTTACCACAATCAAGTGGAAATTCGATTAAAATACGTCTTTAAAAGTAAATCGAATTCTCATAATTAGACATAAAAAAAGCTTATAAATATTAAGATTTATTTAAACCATTTCTCTATAACTTTTTAAATAAACTTTTTTTTTATGTATAATTATAAGAATTCGATTTCTTTCTATTCTTAATATTTACTTATACCATTTTTCTATAACTTTTTAAATTAACTTTTTTTTATGTATAATTATAAGAATTCGATTTCTTTAAATATTAAATATTAAGATTTATTTAAACCATTTCTCTATTATTTTTTTAATAACCTTTTTGTATGTATAATTATAAGAATTCGATTTCTTTATCGCATTACCAACTCCTCCACATAGTTAAGCTACCCAATGAAAAGTGTTGGGAAAATATGTGGGACGTCAGCCAACTGGCTGCCATTTAAATTTTTGCCAATTGATTGCAATTTTTATGATTAAGACCCACCGTTGAGCGCGAGCGAGACAGTTAGTGTGGGCAAAGAGCGAGAGAGAAAATGCAATTTGGTTTGGCACTAATACAGATCGCAAGCAATTTAATTAAAGTGCCGCCTGTGCGCCGATAATTATGCAACAGCTTTTCTCTTTGATGCGTTTATCGATTTATTGAAGTGTTAACCAACACTGCGGCCAGTTGTTGATATGCCTCTCTGTATGTTATCCAATAACGCCCACACACGCACAAATATATATTTATGGTAAATATATATATATTTATATTGATTGTCGTCATGTGGTTATTTTTTTGGTTGTTGCCACTCCCCCTTTTTGAACGCCCACACACACACACTAATGACACGCTTCAACGCGTTTTACATTGATTTCGCCTCGTTGACGCGTTATTTATTATTATTTTTGTTGCATGTCGCCCATTTTTATTTATATTATTATTTTTTTCTTTGTTTTCGCATTTAATATTTTGCTGTGAAAAGTTCGTTCAATGAAATTGTGGAATTAATTTGCTGTAAATTTAAAAGCTCTTTTTATGCACACACGTTCCATATTCATATGCATATATGCATAGTAATTAAAAGGTAAATCGACTTTCGTTGCGCTCAATTGAGGATATAATTTAATAAATAGCGAAAAACCCATAACTACAACTGACAGTAGACGCTAAGTGATTTTCCCATTGAGCTCTTAACCAAGCACCAATTTAATTCGACTATGACGCACTTAAAACCTCTTTCGAAAATTAACTAAACAAAGAATATTAATCTTACCCCAAAAGTGTAACTCCCTTGATATTAATTTAGTCAACAGTGAACGCACCCAGGACCACTTCCTGCCGCCTCTCGTCCTGACGCTAGCCTCAAAAAGTCCATTAAGTTGGCGGCATTCTAAGCACTTGCCAAACAATTAAAATAATTTGCCACATACTCTCAACGTCCCTCGACGCATTGCACTACGTACAATAAGAACAACAACAACAAAGTTTTTCCAAAGGCTAAAATTGCCAGCACTCAACTCTGGCAGTGTCCAACTGTACTTTCCAGGCCAGAACATGGCTCCGAACATGCCGTAGATGCCTAGGCGAACGCCCAGCGGGCCCAGTTGGTTGACGTCAACGTCGTCGACATTTTTTGGGCGAATTCCCAAACACCCTAACTAACAGACAGAGCACCCAAGTTGGCTAAGTCGAAATAAGTAAAATACAAATTTTTTAAATGAAAACAAATAAAAACGGAACAGAGGTACAAGATTAAAAAATGTTTATTTTTTTAATTTTTTTATTTATTTCCTAATTTGTAAAATTTGGTTTTAACATTTGAAAGCCCATATTTCGTGGTGACATCTTTCAATTAAATTTCTTTTCAGATATGTTAGAATTATTTCAAAAATGAGTGTTTGTATATTTTGCTATTTGACCAAGCTAGTCAATAAAGTCCTAAAGATAGGGCATCACATTTGCTTCTATGTGGACTTAGTGTAGTTGTTTTTGGTCGCTATTGTTACTGGGACTATGTGTGAAATATGCCACTTTAATGAGCCAACGTTGCGCACCGAGTGCCGCCTCACTTTGTGTACCCCCTCCCCCCAGCCACGCCCACTCGCCAGCCGTTTTGGGGCGGCAGTTGTTGTTGTGGGTGCAACGACGTGAACTAAACTGAGACCGGCTCGCGGCGCTTGTCGTGAATGTTTGACGTCCACAATTCGCAACAGGCCATCATGAGTATAGGTGCGAAGGGGTGTTTCAGTGGGGTAGGGCGGGGGGTGTTGAAGGGGGGTTGGGGTGTTGCCTGTTCCCCTGGCTGCTGTGGCACTCAAGTGCTGTTGGACTGCCACATGGCCGCATGCCTCAATTGACATTTTGAATTGTGCAACAGCAGAGTGCAAAAAAGCGTTGCATATCGCACGAAGTGTGTGTGTGTGTGTGTTTGTGTGTGTGTGAGTTTGTTGAGCGCTGTGTGCTAGGCAAGGATAATGCCAGGCAAAAACACGTGTTTAATGCATAAGTGCGAACGTGACGCTAAACTCATTTAAAGGATTACGTCCTAAAGTGTGTGTGTTTGTGTGTGTGTGTGTGTTTGTGTGTGTTGGTGTGTAAATGAGATTAAATTTTGTTGAAAGCAACGCGAGCGGCGACAAAGTGCGGTCCACACTTTTTTCCACAGATATTCAAAGTACAAGGGGGGAGGGAAGGGGGTTAAGTTTATTTATGCATATGTATGTACATTCACAGATGTGCACGCGCGTGTGTGTGTGTTTGTGTGTGTTTAAGTTTGTTTACACGAAAGTAGGTTAAAAGCACTTTTGGGCCAAAGCCACGCCTCCCGGCACCACCCTCTTGGGTATCTGTCTGTTGTTACTGTTTTTGTTTGCATTTTGTCTTCGGTTTTTGGAACAGTTTAAGCGTCAAATTGTTGAACCACTGTTTTCGTATCTGTTAATCCTTTTTAGTCACCCCCGCCCCGACAGGTCCCCCCGCCGTCAAATAAGAGTCAGTGCCAGCGAGAGAGTTGACTTTAAAAATGTAATTAATTACAATTTTATGCGCTGGCTCTTTAATTCATTTCTCCCCACTCCGACGAACCCAAGTCTACTTCATGAGCTTCCCTTCTGTTTTGTTTACTTATTTCATAAGATTAAATATCAAATATTTGTCTGGGTGTCTGTTTGTTTGGCTTACGACAAGGCTGTGCACTTGTAAGCCAAATGCTTCGCTTGAATTTGCTAATCGCTTGAATTTGCTTGGCAGGGTTGCCAGGTGTATTTGTGAAGCACTTGAAGTTCAGACAGAATTTCGCTTGGAGTGGGCAGCTGCTGCAACCAAGGAGGCTAATTTGTGTACCTTTCGAGATAATCTTGAATGCAAAGTTCAAATATATCCAATTTGCAACCGACTTACATACAATTTAGGTAAATAAGATAATAATTGGTAAGCTAAAATAAATAACATTCAATATAGATTTAAAGTTAAGATTTGTGGATGGCATCGAAACCTATTGGCTTGCTTATAAAATTATTAATTTATTTGCATTTGTATTTATATCTATTTTTTTAAAGTTGATAGTTAGATTGATTAAATAAACTTATTTTTATAAATTATTTTCATAAATTCATAATTTTTCACCATCCTTTTTGATTTTTTTTAACCACCCGACAACCCTGGCTAATCAATTCTGTGCGGTGCTTTTCATGTGCCAGCCACTAAAAGGGTTCAAAAATTTTAAACGTTTATTGACATTTTGGCCATTACGCCGCCACTTGCATTTACCAAACCCCACCAACCCGTTGACAGTTGACGTTTGCCGGTTGCCACTTTCCAGTTGCCAGTTGGCAGCTTTGGCTTATCAAATGTTAAATTAATGAAGTTAAAACATGGGCATTGAGTGACGCAATCTGCCACTGTGTGTGTGTGTGTGTGTGTGTGTGGGTTTCCCACCCTGGGGACACAACAACGGCTAATGATATCAGAGTCAACTGCAGGGCGAAGAGCTTATCGATGCTTAACTCAATTATGTTAATTTTTTTTTAACGCGATCTTAAGTCGACGACATTGTCCAGCTCTTAGTATTTATTTATACTTTTTCTTTTCTATGTTATTTTTTATTTTTTTACCGTAACAAGAATTCTATCAAAGTTGTCTCACGCCGCTCACAGGTGGTCAACTGAGCGTGAATAATTGAGGAGCACACCGAGACAGAGAAAGAGAGAGAGAGAGAGAGAGAGGGTGGGAGAGAGAGAGCTATACCATTTGCATACATAGCTGGACATCTTGCAGTTGGGACATGGGATGAGCCCAACGGGTGTCTAATTATGCAGCTTGACTCGTGAATGCCTGCTCGCACTCTCTGCCTCTCTCTCTCTCTCCCTCCCTCTCTCTCGCTCTCTCGTCAACGCCTTTGTCGTTGTTCATCAAACTGTTTAGAGGGAAATCAAGATAAACTTTTAATTTCTGGTAAGGTCGTAAAAAGTGGACGTGGGAAGCATTGCGGCCCTAGTCGAGGAGCAGCTCCTCCTCGCCGCAGTTTTGTACAATTTATTCAAATTTAAACTGCAGTCAGCGGATGAACATAAAGCTGACGTTTTATGGGCGCACTTTTAATTGTCCAACAGTCCGAGAGTCCAGAGTCCAGCGAGTGCTTACCACGTACAAAGAAAAAAGGGTTAATTTGCAAGAGGGGCGACCATGTGCTGCGTGCCAACTGCGTTTGTCCCTATTCCTGTTGTTGAGTGAGTCCTTAGACCCTTTTTTCACTTAGCCACCCATTGCTCGGCCATCTGATAATTAGAAATTTATTAAGCTTAATTATGTGTTGCCTCAAAGTACGCACTTTGAATATTTTCAGTTGGTTCCAGCTGCCTGATTAAAAACAGACCACCGAAAAAAAGGGTTGCCTACAATTTCGTCCTTGCCAAAAACAAAAACTTTGTTTAATGCGGTGGCGTCATCATGAAAATAAAATTAATTTCATGCGTGCCCCTTCTGAATAAAAAAGAGGAAACAAAAGAATTTACGCTCGGATGTAATTCTTTTTAGTGTTTTGTAATAAAAATAAAATAATACTCGTAAAATTGCCTTTTTCGTGTTGAGGGTTCTAAGGATAATACGAGTGTGCCATTAAGTTAAACTTTATGATCTTGAGGTCAACTTTTTTGTGTTTGCGCGTTTTAAAAGTAAGTTTGAAAGTTATTTAAATATTTTTTTATATATTTTCAAAAATATTTTAAGACGCCTTTTAATAGCTTTGATAGCTGTTTTAACTTTTGGTTTTATTAGTTTATAAGTATTTTAAATATCTATTCGGTGCAGATTGAAATCTTTTTCAACATTTAACATGCCATAAATCGCTTTGAGAAATGCGCGCGATTTAAGTCATGTTTTTTGATTAGATTTGTTTCAATCAATTGTATAATAAACATTTTCCAAATCATGCACACATAAACGCCCAATCCAAATGCCATAAAAACAGCCCAAACATTTGGAAAAACTTTCCAAAACAGAAGAAAACTTTCTTCTAAATACTAACAAAAATGAAAACAAAATAACAACAAAAACAACAAAAGTTCGCTGATCGATGATCACATTAAACTTTTAACCCGTTTAGAATCGAATCCGAAAATAGAAATCAAAAACGCATCAATCGGCGTGGGCTGCCATTGAGGCGGCCGGAAAAAAAACGCCTCGAAACAAGAAAATTATTTAAAAACTCATTAAATTTGCATATTTATGCGTTGAGTTGTGAGTTGACGTGTTTATAGGCCTTCCAGACCAGAATTCTGTGGGCAGCCAACTGTCATATATGCATGAGGTGATAAAAAACTTTTTAATTGGGTGTTGCACATATCAAAGCATCTAAGTTTTCCAAAAAAAATTTTGAATTTTAATATGCCAAAACAACAAGCACACACACACACACACACACAACTTGTGGAAGGGCAGAGTCTCTTGCTTTTTCGGCGCATTCGGTTCGCATCTTGGTCTGAGATGCAGACGTGGCAGATGGCGGACTACGTGACCAATGTGAAATCCGTTGACTTATGTCAATATAGCGTCGCGTTTTTGCCAGGAAATCGACTCAACTCAAATGAAGATAGACAGCGCAGACGACAGACGGCAGACAACAGAGGTTCAGAGGTTTGGGTTAGAGCCGGCTGCATAACGTATATGAACTTTTCGACAGTGGTGAGAAATCAAATAAGGACGCCAGACTGCCAGGACGGCATGGCACGACTGAAAGGCTGCCAGCCGAATGACAGTCTGAATTTTTGAACTTGAAATTATTTGCACGACAGCACAAATTGTGGCCTGCAACATAAAAGCGGTTGCATTACTTTTAAGGGTAACTATGGAACAACATTAGGCGCAAAACCATAAAGGTTATGGGTTTATATAAGTAGATTATATGCATATGCTGCAAAAGCTGAAAATTATGTTTGCGAAAAAAAAAGTATTTATTTAGTAGTATATTCTTAAATAAATTAATAATCCAGGGCACAATATACTATACAAATTTTATTTTTGGATTTTGAAGATCAATTAATCCAAGGAAGCATTTAATTAGTAAAATCTTTCTTAAATTTTTCCATAACTTTCTTTATAGGTAATTTCAGAGTCCATCATGGCCTGAACTTGAATTTGTCGTTTAATTTATTTTCACGCCACGTTGTCAAGCGCCACATTGAAAAGTAGTTTTCACATAGGACTAAAGCGTTTAAAACTGAATGGATTCTCAGACACAGACATGCTTCATATACCCTTACACTGTCAACAATTCGGAAAATTCGCTGGCAAACGAGGAAGCGAAAAATGAATGCAAAATGTTTGCCAATTTTAATACACGTTTCAAAAACAACAAACAAAAAAAAAAGAGTTTATATATATATATATTAAATTTTCCATTTATATTTACTTTGCGATAATGTTATTTGATGCCCGGCCATGGCAATTGATAGCAGTGCCAATGACCAGCAGGATATGAGTACTTATTCAGGATCCAGCACGTTTTCCATTGCGGTTTGCTTGTTTTTCGCGTGTTGACGCCTCTGACCAGACACACACACACACACACATACACCTACACACATTACTGGATGGCATGCGTCGGCAGCTGTCAGAGCTGTTGGAGCTGCTGTCCGCTCGGTGCGTGCAGCCACAAAATGTCATGCACCTGTCAACTGGCCGTAATAAGATGCCAAAACAGTTGTGCGGTTTTGGCCTGACCAACAGCTTGGCCGATGCAGCAGGATAACAACAGGCTGGCTGAGCATCCACTGACCAAACAGGATGCACTACCATTAATGCGTGAACTGGGCTTTTGTGCGCTTAAGGTTTTGCCTGTGGTCAAGTTGCAGGAACAGGATATTGCTTCGAAGGCTGTGCTGCTACTTAAGGTTCTTGGATTTGTTCGTGGTCAATTATATCTTTAAATTAAACAAGTTGAGGCCTAAATTTTATTGAAGAATTAAAATTTGTCACAGATCTTTGGCTAATTAGTTTTTAAAGTATATTAGATCGTTAAAACTTAACTTAACTTAACTTAGTATGTAATTAGTTAGATTGTTTATATAATTCAACGTTGCTAGGTTTCAAAACCTTCTGAAGAGCTCTAAACGTTTTACATTAACACCATTTCTGCAAGTTATTAACTTGCGCAGTTTTTAGCAAATGAGTTTTTATTCTACGTATGTAAAAAGCGCGTGGGGAATATTGGTGGAATATTGCAACAGTCGAACACTAAATAAAATAATAAAGAAAATATTGAAAAATAAAGTATTTTTATAATCTAATATAAATATATAGTCCGGATAAAAAAGGTCATCATTGAGTAGGTAAATACTTTATAATATATTTATAATTATTTTCAAATTTTTTTCTTTAAATTTTCTTTAGTTCTGATCGTTTTGTATCATTTATTGCATTCGCTTAGCCAAGTTTTTAGGACTTTGAATATTATAGTTATATTTTTTTATTTGATCTATTTAATAATGAATAATAATAATAACAAATTGGGGCAATTATTTATTTTATTTTATTTTATTTTTTTTTGTAAAACGAAATTCCAGAGTATCTCGTGGTTCCTCATCTCCTCTAATACGGCTGTAACAGCTCGTTCTTGTTAATTTAGCAAGAGAGAAAAACAAAAACGGCGCTGTAGGTATTTTTCGCACTTTCCAGCTTCTGCTCATCTCTCTTTGTCCATTCTAAGGCAACTTTTGCCTTGACGCACAGTTTTGTCGGGACTTCCATCATCATCGTCAGGCTCTAGCTGCGTTGTGGGGGGCGGGGGCTGGGGCGAGTCACTTTTGTCGCGTACACTTGAAAAAATATGGCAAACTCATAATTTTAATCCAGCTTTTCGCCTCTCTCCCGCTGTTCACGCACAATGTGGCAAATTAGCAACAATATTTAAAACTAACTGAAAGGACTCGCCTCCCTATCTCTTTCTGTCCCGTTGCCTGGTATCCTTGGCTCGCCAATTATTTAAAGCTCAAACTTTTACCATTTGCGACAGTGCTAGACAAAAAACAAAGCACAGGGAAGTGGGGGTAGGTAGGAAGGTAGAGGCAGCCACAGAAACGCAAAGTTTATGTTAAAAGCTTTGCATTATGGCCGAAACACTTCAAGTTACGAGGACGACACCAGCCAAGAAGCCGCCGCAGTTATATCAACTCTTGGCGTGGGCGGGGGGGGTGGAGAGAGGTGCGAAATATGATCGCAAAGTTTGCCATGAAAATCGTGACACATTTTTTGGGTCAGCTGCGCATTGCAGATTTTAATTTTCAATTTGCTTGCGTCACAGTTTTTAATTAAAAGCAAACGCGCGAAATAAACATTAATTTTTATTAAGCTGCACCCGACCCCAACTCTCGCCCACGCGCCCAAGCTCTCAGCTCTTCCCCGCACAGCCGTCCAATCCCTGCTCGATTTGCTGCCTGTGGCTTATAATGTGTATTTCTATGTTAATAACATCATTATCGGCCGTCCTTCAGCTGGGCAGGCGTCGGCGCCGGCGTATCCTGGCAAAGTCCTAGCCATGCTTTGACTCGGCCTCGCCGTTGGCTGTTGGCTTTTAACGCCTTTGCTTTTAGCCGTTTCATTGTCGTCTTTTGGCTTTTTAGCTGGCCGCCTGCCTAACGCAGCCTCAACCATTTACCATCTACCATGTACATAAGTAGCTGCGTCTTATCCTTGCCTTATCCTTATTGCCATCGCATCTTCATTTTTGCTCGTTCAGCTTTATTAGAGACGCGCTTTCCTGCTGCCTGCCTGCTGTCTGTCCTTTGCCATCCTGTTCTGTTCGGTGCTGTCCACGCAAATCCTGCCATCAAATTTACACAAATTTCTGCTCAAGTCCGGCCCGCCAAAGGACATGCTTTTTGTTATCGCTCAACGTGGCGGAGAGAGCTTTGTTTTTTGGGCTTAGCTTTGCGCTTATTTTCGTTGTTCTTGTTGTTCCTGGTGCTTGTTGTGGCTTTTTCATATTGCCGGAAATTGTGGTCACCGGATGTGGGATCATGTTTTCAAGTTTGTACCGGAACTTTGTCGTAGTAACAACCGTGAGTGGGTTACGGTTCACTTGGATCCCATTCAGTTTTGGATTTAGGTTGGCTCGTTCCATTGAGACAGGTCAGGTTTCGATTGGTTAAGCAACTTTGAGATAGGCTTAGCTTTGCATAACTGATGTTAATTTGCATTTAACTGTGAATTTTGGGTTTTCAAGATATCTCAACCAAATTTTCGAATTCATTATGTTTTTTTGTTACATATAAATAAAATATCACTACCATCGAAACGCTATAGCATATATATAACTATAGATTCCTTTAAAACAATTTTTATAAAAATTAGTTTTGTTAGAAAAAATTTTTCTTTTTTAAGATAGTGTTTAATACCTTGGCAATTATTCATTACCACATAATAGAGTTATATAGAAAAAATCTTCGAAATAGCTTATATATGAAAAAGATAACCGCGCTAGTTGCGAAACTAGCTACTCTAAAATGTTATATTTTGTTATAATATTCTGCTCAGATTGATATTTTCCAATTGAAACTTATGGTTCAAAATAGATAGCTCATCTGGTTTAATTATAAAATAGTTTGACGTTTGGCATATCACAAAAGTTCTTTTTTTATGTACAAAAAACGAAAGGTGCGAAATTTTAAAATATTTTATAATGTGAAACTGTTTATATATTACATTGAATATTCTTTGTCATAAAATATATAAAAAATTTTTGGCCGATAAATTTAAGTTCGCTTAAATTGAATTTTTAGTGATATATACTGCACTTGTGGCTGAAGGGTATTTTTCAATTCAGCAACCCAATAAAAAATTTACTTATTTTGTCAGACTTATAGTGATCAAAATATAAATGGTATACAATATGATCTATAAGTCTAGATGGTAGATATTTAAATACATGCATATTTATATTCTAAGCTTAACTCATTTTGAATACCATATCTATAATGTTTTAAAAGTATTTTCTAAATAAAGATACCTCTTAGCCAAACTAAAAGTACTTATACCTTTTGCATTTCGACTGGTATATTTGTTTCGCTCTGGTTACTCTTTGAAAGTATTATAACACTCTCCCCGTTGGCCCAGAGGCAGCAATTAATTTCACACTGCTTTCAGAATTGTTGGTCTCAGGCATTATTCACGTCAAAGTCAGCACTTGCGAGCAAATTTTGCGATTTAGTTTGCGTAACTTTTATTGGCTTGTGGCGCCTTTTGTGTTGTCACCAAGCAGCAGCAGCAGCAGCAGCAGCAGCAGCAGCAGCTGGTGCAGAAACTGGCAACAGCCTCTTCTCTTTTGGGCCGGGCCTTTGAGCCAGTTGGCTGTCGCCGGCGTTGTCATCATTTGTGCACTTAAAGTAATTACGCGAATTACTTCAGAAGTCGCCAAGTTTTCTAATTATATCGAATAAATTCGTTTAATACGCGTATATTGCCAGAACAGTTCCCTCTCGCTCTCTCTTAATGTTTGCCATTTTCGGCTCCCATTCTGACTCTGATTTTGGCTCCGGCTATCTTCTGCTGGAAATAACTAACCTGCCCCGCCACGCCTCAGCATGGAAAAGCAATTTGCACAGCGTTTGTTTTTTGGAGGTTTTTCTTTTTTTTTTTTCGATCATTTGGCGCCGTTTCTGATTGTTTACTCTGGTGGAAATGTTAATTTCTGGACTTTTGACTGCCGTTGCGTTGATTTTGTACTGATTTGAACTTCACTGATTTGAGTGATTTTGTTTTTGAATGGCAGGCGTCAGTTTTTCGGCTTTTATTTAATGTTTTTTCTTTGGATGCTGCTGTTGCTTTTGATTATTTGCTTCAGTTGTTTTTTCAATTTCCGCCGTTGTTATTGTTGTTCTTCTTATTGTTGTTGTTAAGCGTAACGTTTCCTCTCGATTGGCTTTTACATTTTTAAATTAAACGACTTCGAGTGGGGGAAGAGCCTTTTATTGGCATTTAAAGAACCTCGAAATTAGCTAAGACCCTTGGCTAACTAATCAGTTGCTCGTTGAGATATAAGTATTTAGATGTTATTTTAAATAATGCATTGAATATTTTAAACGACATTCTAAGAAAAAACTAACTACATTAATTCTTGTGCACTCACGAGCTGTTCTCTGTTTCCCACAATGTGAGAAGTTCCCATCGAATTCACAAACTGAGTTGAACAGTTCATAACTTTGGCCGCACATAATCTCCTTGCACACTTATTAAACAATCCAATCTATATCAAAAGCAAATAAGCACGCGCCTCTTGAAAGCAACCCAACTCCACTCCACTCCACTCCGCTCCTGGCCACACCTCGACTACCCAACGACAACGACAACTGCAACATTCATTTGGTCTGGACTGTCTGACCCAATTTGGCTCTGCAGCGAAATGTGAGTGTAGTCAAGTAACCCTCGCGGCAACGTGACGCCCCTCAAGCGCCTCCTCACCTCCTCACATCCCCGCCCGTTTACGCTTTTCCCTTCCCCGCCGGCTGTCCCTGTCCGTCAGTTCTTAATGAAGCAACGCACGTAAACAATAAGCAAACTTTGAAGCGAAAATTTTGCGCAAATAATGTTGGCTTTACATTTTTTTTTTGCTGTTGTTGCTATCTTCTTCTTTATTTGCTAGTTTGCTGTTGTTTGTATGGTGCAAAAAGAGATACGGATGCGGATACGTGCGGCGTCATGCGCCGGCAGGAACTGGCACGAAGGTCGTCCTGCCGCTGGTCCTTGCAAAAGTTTTGCGCGCCTGTAACAAGTTGCTCGGAATTAGTTGCGAAAAGTGTGGCAACTCTGACGCCACCCGCCCCCGCCCCGCCCAGTCCTGCCCAGCCCTGCCCTGCCCTGTCAGCTCATTAATTTTAAGGCACAAAACGGAAGCGTGCAGCCAGTTTCCGGTTAGCAAAAGGCCCACAAAACCCCAAGCCGGAGACAGCCACGGCCATGTCACGGCTTTGGGTATACCGTATTCGTATTTGTGTTCGTATTTGTATTTGTATTTGTTGTTGAATTCGCAAAACGCATTGGTATTGGTATTTGTGAGCCGCACTTGAATTATGGCTTAAAATTCTTTTAGCCTTTCAGTTTGCCGGTTTGTTTTCTGCGCGCTGCCTCTTAATAAGCAACAGCACAGAAACTTTTCAAGTGCGCAAAATATGCGCGAATGGCACGCGAAGGAGGCGTGGCAGGGGGGGGGGGGGGAAGGTGGTCTGAGAAGAGCAGGAGTATAGGGCTGGCTATACAACAGCTGATGCTGCAAGCCAGCAATGAATACAAAATTAATGTAGGTCGAAATGGCAAAGCATGCGACTGAAACTGAAATAGATTAATTACAAGTAGTTCAACTCGGGGCTCTGAGAAATTGTTGGGGAGCTCGCAGTCCCTCTGTCCCTCGTCTTTGCGCCAGCTGAGAGCTATTTATTTTGCATATGAATTTTTGGCTTGATATATTAACAAAATTTTAACTTAAGTTGCCGACAATTAAGTTCATTTGATATGAAGTAATGAGAATAAATTTAACTTTTATAACTTGCAAGCGAGTATGATAGAGTAGACAAATTCGATGTCTGTTTCTACTAATTATTATTTTTATACTCTTTTACAAAGAGTATATAGTGTTTGTTTAATTTTCGATTGTCCGTCAATTTATAAGACAATTTATAGGACTTAACTTTCAAACCCCCATAACTTTGCCAAATGAACCGATTTTCATGTTTGATGGCATTTGGATCATGATTTTCCATTTAAATTGATTCTGCATTCAAAATATATGAATTATTGAAAAAACTTTTTTTTAGATTTTTTTGGAAAAAATCCTTTACTCCCCCCTTATACATTTTCGAAAAAAAAAAATTTTCAAAATTTAGAATTGCGAATTTATAGTTTTAATCGATTCTGGTGGTCACAAATAGTATAAAAAACAACATTTAAGATGATTCT
>SCDY01000472.1:0-66743 GCA_004143825.1 Drosophila micromelanica
TTGAAACAAAGCCAGAAGAAATTATTGCAGATATCGACTCTCCAAGTCAATCATGGTCATCAATTGTTACACAAACAGTTGAAGTTTCTCCAATAATTTTCGAAACTGAGACAACTACTACAATAACCGAACAAATTTCCCCTGCCCATGCCATACAAGACTTTATTCAGAAGGAGCAGAACTTCTCAACCGTTGTGAACGAGAAACCTAAGAAACAAAAGCCCAAGAAGGATAAGAAATTACCACATGTAGAACAAATAGCTGAACCAGTTGTGGAAACTACTGTGGTCACCGATCAGGAGAAACAAGTGGAACCGGAATCAACCGAATTTATAGTAGATACGCCATCTCAAACTCAGTCGTGGTCTTCAATTGTATCACAAACAACAATAACCGAAATTGAAACAGTGCCTAAATCAGCAATCGCTATTCCGATAGTACGAGATTCAGTTCACAAAGAGGAGAATATTGCAGTTTCTGTGAACGATAAGCCTAAAAAGCAAAAGACCAAAAAGGAAAAGAAGCCTGTCAAGATTGAGTATGTTTCTGATGTAGCTTTCGATGCCCCTGTTAAAATTGAAGCACCCGGAATAGATAAGAAAATTGAATCTACTGTTGTCATCGATAAAGTTCCAAAAACCCTCTCATGGTCGTCGATAGTTTCACAAACGGTTGAAGTAGCTCCCACAACTTCACAGGAATTCATTTCCCATGAGCAAGAAATCTTAACAAATGTGCAGGATATACCAGAAAAGACCTCAAAACCAAAGCCAAAGAAGGAGAAAAAATCATCCAAGTTAGAACAAGTTTCCAAAACAGTTGGCAAAGTCACTGACATTATCGAAGAAATGACAGAAGTAGTAAAAACATCGCCTTCTGTCGTTATTGACGAAGCGCCATCTCACACTTGGTCTTCAATGGTATCGCAGTCAGTCGAAATACCGGCATCCCATAATGTTCAGGACTTCATTCACAATGAGCAAAAGTCTACAACAACTTCTGATAACAGCACAAGGAAACAGAAGCCGAAAAAAGAGAAAAAGTCCGTAGTAGTGGAACATGAACCCAAACCAGCTATTGAAGAAAATATTTCTGTTCTTGAAGTTAAACCGAAAGTAGAACCAGAGCCATTGGGAGAGCATCGCGATATTATTGAAATCACACGACCTGATTTTAATATTGACTTGCCAAAACCAAAGCCCTCTGTTTGGTCCCTATCTGAGACTTATGCTGAAGTCCTTAAAAAGTCAGGCTATGCGCACAACACAAACATTCGCTATCAAGACACAGAATCTGACAGTCAAAGTAGCATTGAGTATAGTGGAAATGAAAGTCTTGCCAAACCAAGTTTAGTCGTGGATCAACCTAAAAGTACGTCGGCTGTTATTGTCGAGGAGTTCCCGGATCCTGTTATTCCTTCAACTATCTATGAACCAGTTGAATATTCTGAAAAGCCATCTACTTTGTCTTGGAAGGAAATGATGGATGAAGAAGTGGATACGGATATACCGGCATGGTCTTCTGTGACCCAAACATGGGATGCAAACCCCAAGGAAACCAACATTTCTCCAGAACCAATAGTTGAAAGACCTTCTCGTACAGTTAGCCGACCGATTATAAAAGTCACCGAAGTAACTACAACCCAAGAAGAGTTAGAGCCACAAGTTGAACAAGGCTTCCTGGAAATAATATCAAAGAAAAGAAATCGTTCACGATCTCGTTCACAACAGTCTCAAAACTCCAATGTGGCTGAGAAGCCTCAGAAGAAAAAGTCAAAGAAACCAAAAGAAACTCAACAAACTAAACCGTCAAAAACTTATGTCGAACCAACATCTGTACAAGAACCGGCTAAGAATGAAATTTTTGCACCTTCCCCATTAGAGAAAGACAATAGGCAGTCAACTCCTGCTCCAATACCTGGTACTTCGGGCATGTCATGGGCTGCAATCGCTGCCCACAATGTTCCCGAACCAACACAACAAATACGACCCCTTCAAATTGAGTCTAAAGAAATTGTTGTCGAGCACTTAGAGAAGAAACCAACGAAGAGCAACACAGTCACGATACCACTTGCATTGGAAACGGAAACTAAAACTAAAAAACCTAAACAGAAACCGAAGAAAAAACCAGTAAGTGGTGTTATTGACTTCATAAATGCTGAAAAGGAAAGTTCTGAAAATTCGAAGGTTGCGGAGCACAAACAAGTCCCAATACCTACTCAGCAGCTCATTGAGAAATCTGAACCAGCCAGTCACATTCCAAATGCTACAGTTCAATTAGTTGAGGAAATAACTTCAGTTTTACCAACTAAAACTTTTTCTGAACATGTTGAATATGTTAAACAACCAGAAATTCCTTCAAAAACTGAGTCTGTCGTTGTTTCTACTGATACTACCGAGCTAACACCTTTGGCTCCTTTCAAAATTACTGAAGAGCCGCAAACTTCAAGTACAAAGGCAGAAAAAACAGTCACAATCGTTTCGGAACCTGAAATATCTGTAAATCTAACAGAAAAGCCTTCGAAACAACCAGAAGTTCCAGTAAATGTAGTTGAGACGAAAACCAAGCAAACACCGTTGGCTTCATTTAAAACTACTGAAGATCCACAAACCTCAGTTACATTAGTTGAGAAAACAGTCACAATCGTTTCAGAAACTGTAAAATCTGAAAACGCGGAAATTTCTATTGCTTCAATTGATAAAGTTGAACCAACTATCGAGCAAACGCCATTTGCTCCATTCAAAACTTCAGAGCCAATAACTGAGGAAACACCCTCCGTTCAACCCACAGAAGCTGTATTGGAGCATGTAGAGCCCGTGGCACAAACGGAAATTCCATCTGTTGCTTCAGTTGAGACCGTTGAAGCAATCACCGAGCAGACACCTTTGGCTCCATTTAAAAATACTGAAGAGCAGATTGCTACTGATCCACAAACCACATCCGATGTTGATGCATTTATATGCGAAACATCCTACTGGTCAGCCACATTGAAACCCGGCCAAAAAGTAGTGACAGCTCCTGAAGAAATCGTAGAGCCTGTTCAAGTTGAAACCAAGGACGAAGCTCCAATAACTGTTGAAATTCCAACAGATATTATTGCCGAAGTTCCAGTTCAGTCTCCAACAGATCAACCAACAACGTGGTCCGCAATAGTTCAAACGGAAACAAAGGTATTCCCATCTCCAGCTATTAAGGAGGAGCCTTCCACTGTGCCCGCATGGTCCACTGTTGTTGTAAGCAAAACAACAGATTTCCAAGAGCCTAAACAACAATCGGATCTTGAGAATCAGGAATCAACAACATCCACAACTAAAACAACTTATGTCACAACAACAGTGACTACACACAAAGATGTGAAAACTTCTAAGGAAACCCCTACTTCATACGTGTCCACAGTGGTGACAACTCATTCTAATGAGCTGCCAATTAAGTCTAAATCCACTGAAACGAGCAGTAAATTGGTAGAGCCAGCTGCACAGACTGCCTTGGAAATACTAATGCAAAATCTACGTCTTGAGTCTCATCATAGTCACCCCAGATATAATGAACTGGAAACACAGTATGAAATATTAAAACAGGAAGTACCTAAGGAAGTTGAGCAGCCAATTGTGGCAGCCGATATTCCTGAATCGCCAAAGGCAGAAACCTTGGTAGAGGACGATTATGTGATAATTGAACCCGAAGCATTGCCCGAACTTAATTCGGAGATTCTTGCTTTTAATTTGTACCTTGACAAAGAAACGCTTTTGCGTCCCCTTCCCAATGATTCCATTAGTCAGTTCCATTTGTTGAAGACCGAAAAGTTCGTTGAACCCAAAGTAGAAACTAAAGTCAAAGAAGTCTTGCCAGTGCAAAAGCCAGTTTTAGAAAAAGAATTGGCCCAACCTACAGTTGAAATAGTAACAAAAGTTGAGGAGCTACCAATAGAAAAACCCAAGCCTGAAATTAAGAATGTAATACTCGTAGAAACGCGCAATGTCACTGTAGAAAATATACCAACCGTTGAACCAACGCCTTTGTCCCTAACATTGACCTCAGAGGCCAGCAAACCAAGTGAACTCCTCTGGCATCTCAGTCAAGACAATTTCTTGAAACTATACAATCACTATAGGCAAGCTGCAGAGGACGCTTACGGACTGTTTGTCACGATAACTAGACCAGACTTGACCAAGACGGAGACGGAGAAAACTCAGGAAACCCAAGACGGTAGGCATAAGACTGACATCATTACTAAAACTGTAGTGAAAACGACCACGATCACCGAAACAAGCAAGTTGATACCTGATCATGTTGTAGATAAGACTGAACCAGTAGCATCGTCAATTGTAAACATTCCTAATGTTGAGGTGCCGGCCACAGCCCCTGTCAGCAGTTTCGATGCGTTGCGTCTAAATCTGTATCTGGACGAGTGGCAATCGCCCAGCACCGATCCAGATTTATTCGAGAACAGTTTCGACAGACTGAAACGTGCTGATGATGTCGACATTGATACAAAACTTGACAAAGACAAGAAACCCGATGATGTTATCAACAAACCAGACAAAGACAATGACGATGACGACGACGACGACGACGACGATGACGACGATGATGATGGGGATAAGCTGACAGTGCCTGAAATTCGTAAGCCACATGACGACGACGATAAGCCGAACGACCGCGATCCTGGTAGTGGTAGCAGTGGCAATGCAACACCGACACCCGACCACGATGCAGCTCAGTACGATAATAATCGTAGCTGCGCATCTGAGTATATGTCGACCGATTTGCCAGGCGGCGTCGGTCACTGGCGGGACCAAAGTACTTACCTGGCTTTAGAAGCCGAACCTCAGGTTCCAGTAGAGTTGGCACCAACAGTAGAGCCTAATCTTGTTCTAACCGAAACTAAAACTATTGAATTGGCACCCTCTGTGCCAGTTGAAGCAAACACGCCCCCCACTACCACTCCCGAAACAAGTCCCCCAACCAATGCTACAAACTCAGCTAACGTTGCAAATGCACTAATCCAATTGGCGAGCGCCACAACTCACACGCTGAACGCCGCTGCCAATGCGGCAGCAGCAGCAACAAAAACGACAACACTGGCAGCGACTAGCGCGATTCTGCCAGTTGCATCAGCCGTAATTAGTAAGATTACGGCCCAATCAACAACAACAACAACACCAGTGGAGACGACAACCCAGCCAGAGCCGCAAGCGTTGACAGCACCAGCTGTTGTTGAGGCGCCTGTGATTGCTGTCACACCAACAGCAACAGTTGCCGAAACGACAACGACAACAACAACAGATGAACTGCCCGTCGGGGCTGACAACACAAATATCGTGAAGCGCACTGTAGTTACAACTACAACGGTAACGACAACAACAACCACTGAAACGGCAGCAGCAGCAACACCTAGCAGCAGCATCACAACGACAACGACAACAACAACTAGCAATGATTTGCAACAGCAACAACAACAGCGCCAGAAGGTGAAAATCACATTGAGCCTTCAGTTATTCATAATTCTAATATTTGCAGCTTTTTTGTGTGGTTTTGGTATTTGTTCATGGCTTTTATACGGCAAATGCTCGACTTGTTGTTGTTGCGGCGGTGCCAACACCACATGCTGCTCATTGCTGCCACCAGCGACTGAAACGCACCCTGGCAATGGCCCACAGTAAAGCCTCCCACGGGTAGCCGCTCAATGCTGGCGCTGGCACATGGTGGGCGCCCGAAACAATAGCAAGAAAAAAACATATATATATAAAATAAAAATTAAAAAAAAAAAAAACAACAATTCTAATATATATACTAACGTAACTCAGTTGTTAAAACATACTTGTGTGCTTATGATTTTCATTTTTATTTCCTTAAGATTTTTCGTTTTATTGTATTTGTATTGTACGTGTTATTTTGCTAAATGCATTCATCTATATATAAGATTAATCGTAATTTGATGAGTTTATATACACGCACTCTTCTATCTATTTAGACTAGTTATTAATCGCATTTCCAAATGTTCCTTACTAATTGATCTTAACATGATATAAAAACCAGTAACTACTAATATATGCTAGTATTGTAAAACATAACATAATAAAATTTATATTAACCAATTTGCACGTTTTAATATATTGAAATCTATTTTAAATATATATGCACAGTTTTATTTTCGTATAGGCAACACGCTATTCTGCACAGGCACACACTCACACACATATATGCACTTGCACAGTGCTGCTGAAAAGTGTGTGCACATTGAATACACAGTTTACTAGCAGAATATGCCCATTTGAATGTTCTTTTCACATATTGTAAACTTATGAGTTCATTGCCTTCTTGTCTGCCGCCCTGCAGCCCTCGCCAAATGTTAAGCATTTTTTTTTTGCGGCATTTTCCCTGTGCTTAGTTTTTGCTATAAATAAAATAAAGATCCATGCAATGCAGACAGTATTACTTGCTCAAAAATATCTCAGTCTCGCCAGTCAGCCAATTCTAGTGTTTGTTGCATTCAATATTTCAGTGTAGCTTGTGAGTTCAATGCGCAGTGTACGCATTCAAATAGTTGGCTAAATCAAAACCGAATTCTTTGAATTTAAATTATCGCATTGAAGAAGCTTACCCGAAAACATTAGATATATATGTGAAAGTATATGCTAGTGTCAAAAAAAAACAACGTTGAGTCTATTGAACAACTTACAAATTTCAAGGAGTGTGTGGCTAAAAAAAACATCAGTATTTTAATTTTTATTATCCTGTACCCATAAATGAGTTTAAAAATTGCTTTTTAAAAAATCTGTAAGTGCATGTTACAGGAGTCATCCGGTACCTAAACTTATAAGTATGTATGCAAATTTTTTTTTATGTCTCTCCGTTTATAATAAATATTAAATTTGATATGTGAACTTTTACATGCGCCAGGCAAATCAATTTTATTTTCAGTAATTTTTTTGTACTTAAAATGTTTGTTAGTTTGGTTGAAAATATTCAAAAGCAAATAAATTTAAAGCTTTAAGAGCTGTGGTACAGGGTAACTGCAAGTCGAGCACAGTCGACTTATTTATTTTTTTGTTTATTACCAATTAGTTTACATACAATACAATTTACCATTTTAATAGATGCTTATCATCATTTTAATGAATTATTTTTCTACATCTGAGTTTTATTGTTACAAGTCTATTGTCTATAGTCTAGGAACTTTCGCATTTGGTGCTTTTGTCTATCCGCTGTCCTATTCGCCATACTCATAATATGCTGCCCATTATAAACCTTAAGTATTTTTATGCTATATACGCATGCGTTACGTTAAATGCAGTTCCTATATCAACTAAATATTATATACATATAAATATATATTTATATAACATTATGCATTGCCTACCCTTATATATGGCTGTGTGTTTTTGCATCCAATCAAAAAAACAAAAATTGTTATACACACTTTGTTTTTCATGTAAATTTGTTGTGTGTGTATAGAAGCCGGCAGCAAATATTTACAATCTTAACTAGCTATTTATGGAAAATGCAATGTTCATTATTATTAACATGTTTATTAATATTCCCCCCCCAACACAAAAAAAAACACACACACATTGCACACATGTGATACAATGCAAAATTATAGGATATAATCAAGCAAGAGCTCGACGAACTACTTCAATCGCTATCAACGGTCGAGGATGGTATCGGAAATATGAACCACAGCAGCTTGGAGGGCATGCTACAGGGATTGAAGGTAATGATGATGTTATATTAACTTGATGCCTGACCAAGCACGTGTTCGTTCTTCACCTGGCAACCTTTTAATAATATTAGTTACAATAATCATTACTGACACTTGTAAATAGTCGTAGTTTTGTATTTTGCCAATTAAGAAACGATTAATGGATGCTGGCGTGTGTCACACAAATTAAATAACACAATCGCAATCATTCCACAGACAATCGTACATATCAATATTACCGATAGAAGTTTTTCGATTAGAGTACTTTAGATTTGATACCAAGTGCATATAGTAGTCGAACCTTTTGACGTCTACATATTTATTTATTTTATTTTAAATGTTCACTAGGTCAACAATTCTGTACAATTTGTCTTATTTATTTTGTCATTTTTTGCCAAATGTTTAATCACCTTCTTTTCTGCCTGATGCGCAGCTAATCCAAAGCAATCTGCAAGTACACGAGAAGGAAGCCCAACAACTCAAAGATCAAGCAAAGACGTTGCCCACAGATCCGGCCACAGAGCGTCTGGTCAACGAAACCGTAGATCGAATCGATCTGCTGCTGAGACGCACCCAACAAGGCATTACCATGATAGCTGTGAGTGTAATCCATATAGATGATATACGTATGTGACAGCTCGTAATTTCAAATATTTCATATTTTTTAGAACGCTATGCATGGCCAGAAGAAGCGTGAGCAGGAGATTGATGAGTATCAGCAGCATCTGTTGGAGCTGGAGCGCTGGATCAATGAGGTATCCGCAGAACTGGCCTCATTCGAGCCGACAACGGACAGCAGCACCGATGAGCACGTGTTGAAGACGCAAGTCGAGCGGAGCCAGCAACTATTGCGCACTTTGAAGGAGCGACAACAGTCCATGGACGATTTGGTTGAGCAAACAAGACAGTTGCAGGCACAGCCCGATGTGGCTCCATTGGCCGATACACTGATGGAACAGCTGCAGAGCATTATAATCATATTGCGCGAACAGATCACTGTGGCCACCAAACGCATTTTCACCATTGAGAAGCGCATTGTCGATCTGCGCAAGGCCAAGAGCGATGATGCACAGCGTCAGCGAGTGCTGGCCGATGCACAAATACAGCCATCAGTTGCGGAAAGCACAGCGCCAGAATCCATTGAATCCAATGAGAACACCATCGACTCAAGCTCCATGCCGGAAGAGGAAGTTAAACCGACGACGGGCATTTATGTGGAGACACAAACCTCGCTGAGCCTTCAGCAGCCACCACAGATCCCCACGCAAATCACCACCAGCAATGTGGAAGCGCAGACAAGCTTAGTGGAACCACCGCCGGTGGCAACCATTGAAACGGCCGAGGTGGCACAGCAAACACTCAAAGAGCGGCCGCCCACTGAGAACATAATGGTCACTCAAACGGTGCAGGATGGTCAGGAAACCATACAGATTGACACCCGGCTAAATGAGAACGTACCCGAACAGCCCGAAGATGTGCAAATCGAGGCGCGTTACCATCAACAGCCCAAAGGTGATGTGGATCGTGCCACCGAGCTGATACTGAAGAATGTGCCGCAATCGTTTGAAACGACTTTTGTCGAACCAGATGAAACCACAACCGAGGTGGTTGTGGGCGCCGATGGTACCAAGCACATTGTCGTAAAGAAAGTGACCCGTACTCGCCAGCAAATTGTGCAACAGCAGCAGATTAGCTCCATTGAGACGGTCAGCGATTCCGATGGCAACATTGAGGTACAATCAACGGGTCAGATAAATCTGGAGAATGTGCAGACCACAGACACCATTGCGGATCCAAAGCAGAGCAGCTATCACACCGTGGTGACGCAGCAAACACGCGGCACAGTCCTTGATGGCTCCCAGCCAGAGGCGGTTACGGTGAGTGAGTTCGAGACGGAGCCGGTGATTGAGGAATACAAACAGCTGCTAAGTCCCGATGCGGAAGGAAAGTTGCAACCATTCCGTGCCGAAGGGGGCGATTCTACACTGGATGCCCAAGGTGGTAGCGTAAGGACCGTATTAAAGCAGGTGACCCGAAAGGTTATACGCAAGACCCGCAAGATAATCAAACGTGTGGTCATCATTAACGGCAAGGAGCACGTGACTGAGGAGGTGGTTGAGGAGCCCGAAGAGATCGAGATAAATGAGGAGGAGACAATGCCACATATCGATGTTCGTATTGTGCGCACGGTGAATGGCAAGGAGGTGAGCGAGGAGGAATTCCAGCGATTGATGCAGGAACCTGGCGTTGTCATCGAAGAAGTTGCAACGGATCTGTCGCCACAGACAGTAAAGCCGCAGCAACAGGTATTTGATATTGAGTCTATCGACACCCTCACCATCACACAACAACAAGAACAACCACTCGCTAAACAAACACCACCACCAACAATAACAACAACAACTGCAATTACAACAGAAACGACAAAAGCAGCACCCGTAGAATTGCCAGCACCTCAAGTAGACATTGAAGAAATCGTAAATGTTGCAACTACCAGTCCCGTTAATGTTACAGCAGCGACAGTAACTGTACCTGAAAGCACACCTACAGCAACAACAGCAATAACAACAACTCAAGCAATCACAACAACAACAACAACAACAACAACAGAGAGTCAGCCCGTAGTGGAAGATATCAAAGAAATTTGGCCAAAGGAACATCATTTGCAAGCGACTAACATCGATTTCTCCCAGCATGTCGAGGAGCTGGCACCGCCAGCTGCCATCGGCCCAGAGACATCAATGCCCGCAGAAACCATTTGGCCAACTAGTCCGGAAACGGGCAACTCGGTTTCGCTTGAGTCCTATGAATTTGAGCCAACACCATCAACAGCTCTTACGTCCAAGGCTAAGGTACCACAAAAGACTGAAGCAACTCCAGAAAAGCCACTGGCCAAATCAAAGACTACTGTAAAAGCGTTCCTAGCAGCTGAACAAACACAAGTGCCTGAGCCACAGGCAACGTTTGCACCACAAACAAAGCCAAAACCACAACCACAACCACAAACCAATGTAGCGGGTCAAGAACCCGTCATTCAAGTGCCACCTTTGGAAATTGCCGATAAGGATTTGGAGACACCTCAGAAGGATCTGCGCGTGGCCACTCAACTGTTTATCGCCGAAGAGGCAAACACGTCCACATCGCCACGCACCTATCAGGTAACAGCACCCTCTGTAGAAGCCACTGGGGCTGGAGTACTCAAGGTAGCCCTAGGTGCGAAACCAGATCTCGATGATGTTTCCAAGTCACCTGCTAAAGTGACCATGACCATTGTTGAGACTGTGACAGCATCTGGGGAGCACGAGGATGATGCGTCCATGAAGCGAAGTCGAAAGAAAAAGAAGAGAAGAGATGCGGAACCAGCAAAGACTGAACCAGAACCAGAGCCAGTGCCGCTTGCTCCCATATCCGATATCGTACCCGAGTCGGCGCATGAAACTGGCTACAAAGCAGAGGAAAAGACTGTTGCCGACGATACGGATAACTCACTGCACGAAGACCCCAGTAACTTGGAGCCTAAAGATAAATTGCAATACGAATCGATTGTGGAGATTAGCACGGACAGTGATCTGTCAAGCATGGATGTGAACAACACTGTCAAGGTGGTTGAAGATTCGGTAATACCCTCCCCCACAGAGCAGTCGCGCAATCCCTTCATGGAACTGATAATTCCCACGGAGGTGGTGGAGCTGGCCGCTCTCGAAGATGTGGAGCAGCAGACGTCACCACGTGGCACCACTCCGGTGGCTGCTGAACAGGATATTAAATCTTCGCAGACATCGCCGGAGCACAAGCCCCAACTGGATGAGACAGCGGTGCAAACGAGCCTTGATGTTCAGCCGAATAACCAGGAAAACGAGTCGCAGACTTTGGTTATTGAGATTGCCGAAACTGAAGCGCAGACAACGCCACGCGAGGAGACGCAACAAGAACCCATCGAGACACTCAGCACGGAGATGCAGACCGATGAGAGTGGCCGGCCCACGGAAAAAGTGGAGATTTCGAGTCAAACCATTGTGACGACCACAACCGAAAAGGAGCTGCAAACCACGCCCAAAGAATCGCCACGTCTGCCCGAAGGAAGCGACCATGTGGTTCATCCACTGGTGGCTGAAATGGTTAAGGACATGACCATTGATTTGCCTGTACCCACAACGGAGCAGTCTACCACAACGGAAGTAACAGTCACCAAGGAGTCGCATATGCAAACGGCAACGCCTGAACCAACAGAGGTAACAGCCAGCGCTCCAGTGGCGGTTGAAGTTAGCGATGTGCTGGTGCAGACCACGCCACGTGCGGAGCAACAGCCAGCCTCACTCGAGGATAGATCGCTGACCGCCACATCCATATCGGAGCCATACGAACTGGAGGTGAGAACAACAGTTGCCATACCTGCGGACTCAGATGCATCTACCGTGGAGCCAACTCTCTATGAGTACACGCAGACCATGCAGTTGCCCAAGCCCGAAAAGAAAGGCAAAAAGAATAAAAAGGACAAAAAGCAACAAAAGCCAACACCTGAGGCGGATCCGCAAATCAGTGTAACTGTCGAAATTGCGCCGGAATTGCTTACCGAGTCCGGCATTGTGCTCTCAACCAATCAGCAAATTGAAGAGGTGCCACATCTGCCGCCAGTACCCGACTCGATGCCGATTGAAGACGATACCCAAAGGCCCCAACGCGTCCAACTGCAGATCACAAAGACCACTGTTTATGAGGAATATCCCGATCTGCCGGTGCACATAATCGAGCAGAACAAGGTGAGCATTGCCGCACAGCAGCAGGGCAGTGGTGCAAAGCCGCGTGGTGGACCCACATCCTCGGTAACCATTGAGGAAGTTGCCTCGCCCACTGAGGAGCTGGTGGTGCCCATCACACCCGGCCCCGACAATCTGAACGAGCAGAATATTTGGCTGACGGCAACGACCAGCGCGAATGTGAACAGAACACCAATGGATGCCTCCCGCAGGCTCATCGAGAGTGAGGGCTTGCAGCTGTATCCTGGCCAACAAGAGTCGCAGCTTAGCTGGACGCAGACGAAGGAGGCCATTGGCAGTCGCATCCGTCAACTGAAGCAGGCAACGCCCCAGCAGCCAACGCCGCTAAGCGATGTCCTGCACCTGGCGACGCTCTCCGAGCAGATCAAACAAGTGCCCACCAGCCAGCGGCTGCAGGAAGTCAATGATGGATTGGAAACCCTGGATGCGGCCATCCACAACAGGGATCGAACTGTCATACACACCACGGTCATAACGGTCATTGAGAAGGTCTCCACCTGGCTGGAAACAATTGAGTACCGCGTGTATCTCATACGCCAAAACTCGAACGAAGGTCCGTCGGAGCAGAAGCTGGACAACTACAATCAGCTGAACGTAGAGATGAACGCAATCAAGGCGAATGTCAACAAGCTGGAGGGACAGATCGCTCGGACCAATGACCCAGACTATAGGGACTTGCAGCAATATGTGGACACGCTCAAGGAACACATCGATGCTGTCGAGCAGGTGACACAACAGAATCAGGCTCAGGACAGCAAGGATATGGACAAGTGGCACAGCTTTGAGCTGCTCTACAGCGAAGTTACCACAATACTGGAGTTCCTGCAGCAGCGCTACGATCAGGCAACCAGCGATGAGCATCCGCTTTCCAAAAAGCTGGCAATGCTCGACGAACTGGAGCAACAATATACGACGGTGCAACAACAGCTGGATCAACTGATGCAGAATGCGCGCTTCTTCCAGCGCGATTTTCCAGGCAAGAAGATGCCGCAGGATGTGTACAGCGCCTACGAGAGGAACAGGAATATTGGCAACAACATCGAGGCCGAACGCAATCGTTTGCTCCAGCTGCAATCGCTGGCCGAGGAGTACGAACAGACGCTCAAGGAGTTCACCAATATCACCGTGCTGGCCGACAAAATGATGGAGAGCCCCATTGTGTCCAGTTCGCTGGAGCAGCTGAACAACGAGGTGCAGAAGCAGCGCAAGTTCTTTGTCAATTTGAGCCATTGCCGGGCCATGCTCGAATCGCTCGAGGAGAACATTGACAGCGAGACGCGCGAGAAGCACTCGGAATTGCACAAGGATCTCTACCAGAAGGCCACACAGCTGCTGGAGCGCGCTTCGGAGCGCTCCTCAAAGCTGGTGCAGGCCGCCTCACGCTGGACGGTGCTGGAGAAGGGCATGCGCGATGAGCTGCAGTGGCTGCAGGTGGCACAGCAACGTGTTCCGGATCTGTCGGCGGTCACATCCGCTGATTATGATCAGTACGCGACGCTCTATCAATCGGTGAGCAATGACATCTCGCATCATTATGTCAAGATGACGCAGCTCTCGGGCATTGCCAACAAGCTGCAGCAACTGGTGCAGGCGCCAAATCTGGTCGAGGAGACCAACGATGCCCTCATCGTGCTGCTCAAGCTGCGTGAGGAGGTGGCTCTCTATCTGCATCGCCTGCTCGTCTTCAAGGAGATCTGGGTGCAGTACGAACAGCAAACCGAGAAGATGGAGGCATTCGTACGCGAAGCGGAACAGGAGCTGCGTCAAATCCAAATACCCACACAGCCCACGGATCAGCCGATTCCGCACATGCGTCAATTCTGGGAGATTAAGGCGCGCTTCGAGCTGCACAACAACATACGCAACGAGGCGGGCCACAGCCTGGAGAAATCCCTGCAGGTCATACCTTTGGCCGATGAGATGCTGCAACGCCAATTCCATGCCCAGCTGGAGGATCGCTGGCAGGCGGTTGACCAGGCGATCGAGCAAATACAGCACAACATTGTCGCCTGTCTGTCCTCGGAGGATATGCCCGACGATGCCAAACTGAAGCTGCTGGAGCGTGAGCTGCACGAGATCTATCTGACCATGACCAGCATGAAGGGCGTCATCAAGAACGAGGAGGAGCTCTGCCTGTACATTGAGCGTGTCCAGGTGCTGCGCACACGCGTCGGCTTCATTGGCAACGAACTGGGTCGCATTGGACTCCAGGAGCCGGCCATTGAGCCCGAAAAGGTGGGCGAACTCTTCGCGCTCTCGCACAAAATAACCACACAAATCGCCGAGGAACTGGAATTTGCCTCCGTGCTGCGGGATCAGCTGCAGGCCATACACGAAGGCCTCAGCAATCAGCGCAAGCATCAGGCCAAGATCTCAGTCATCCTCGACGAATGCGAGGCAGCGGAGCGCCAGGGCGCTGATGTCATTGAGAAGGCCGTCGCCGATTGCCAGGGTGTGGGCGAGGAGCTCGTGGCCAGCTGGCAGGAGATAATGCGCATTCG
This sequence comes from Drosophila micromelanica, assembly GCA_004143825.1. NCBI lineage: Eukaryota > Metazoa > Arthropoda > Insecta > Diptera > Drosophilidae > Drosophila > Drosophila micromelanica. The sequence goes on from SCDY01000472.1 coordinate 14,985, forward strand.
CCAAATGCTCCACACGCTGCCCATGCGGCTCAAGATGTCTGTGTCGCCGGTGAAGCTGGAGCGTGACATTTCCCAGCTGCAGGACGATCATGCGTTCCTCGAGAGCAAGTGCACCAACATAATGGCCATACTGCGCAATCGTCTGGCATTGTGGCTACGCTACGAACGCCAACTGGAGCTGGTGCACGGCTCCGTGCAGGAGACGGACTTCATGATGGAACTGATACGCATCCACGGCCAGGTCGACTACGAGCGTCTGCGCAAGGCCACCGAGCGTTTGGAGGTAAGTTCAACATTTGTATTTTTTTAAGCCCCCAACCCGTTGAAATATCGTGGAATATACCAGATTCGTACAGTGGATAACATTAATATTCCGTTCTTTTTTTCAACTTCAAAAGAGAATAAAATGTATAAAACTAAAAGGAAAATTTTTTTTATACAAGTTTATTTAAAATGATCAAATAATTCTTCCCGTTTTATTCTTATTAATATTTATCGTTTCTTACCCGATTTTTTTAAACATATTTTCTAACAATATTAGAAAGAAAGGTCGCGAAGTTGACAGCCCTCTTACTTGTTTTTCAATGATTTATGACATGTCCGTTCCTGTCGCAGCATGCATCTGTTTTTGCGAGTCCTTATCGGCATTTATTTATTTCGTTTCTGCCCGGAATCGCGTATAAAAACCGCGCGCGGTTTCTGCCTGCGTTCAGTTAAACGCGCACACTCGAATATTTCACAGCGGTTTTTTTATGAATGCTAATTAAGTCGTTCGCTCGAAAAGCTCTTGCATTTAAAGCTCTCTTTGGGAAAAAGCTTTTGTGCTGTTGCACTTGTCTAACGCTTCGCTTGTCACAGTTGAATTTGGCTACGAAACGCGTGCGTGTCGCGTGAATTGTGGCTGCGTGCGTTTTTCATTCATTCATTGTTTTTAATTGTTAATTGGTTTTTGTTAATTTTTTTTCGTGGCGCTTTCGCTCTCTCGCACAGGGATTGGCGGGTGATCTGCACAGTCGAGAGCAGCTATTGGACGAGCTGAAGGGCGCCGCGAAACCGTTAATCGAGAGCTGTGATGTGCAAATCGTCGAACAGATTGAATCGTCCGTTCAGGATGCGGTAGTCGCCTGGAATGATACCACCGAGAATCTGCAACAGCTTTGCACCCGCTACCAACGAGCCGTTGAGCTCTGGGACAAGTATCGCAACGCCTCCGCGGCTGTCAAAAGCTGCATCGAACAGCAAATGGATAGCGTCAAGTCCTTGGAGCAGCCCTTGGATACCATGCAACATGCCAAGGTAAGTGCCCAAAAGGGATTAATTATTGTTGACTGCTATATGCTTGCAGGTAGTGCAGGTAGTGGGCGGAGGCAGCAAGTAGTTTGAATACCTGATACCGTTCCGATTTTGGCGGCAAAAAAACGACGACGTTTAATTGCCAGACACTTGTGCCGGACCGAGCTGTAATTACATTGATTTTCAGTCGTAACGCCCGGCCCAATCAATTTTCGGGCGCGTCACTGTAATCGGTGGTAATAGTAGATGGAAATAGGCTAACTTTTGTGTACACATGTCTGTGTGTGTGTACATTGGTTGTTTGTATCATAAATTATTTTGTTTGACACCAAAAAAACAGACAAACGGACAAACATTTAGCTCAGAAATAGTTACACACTTGCATGGGTACATTAGAATCCATATATTGTATAAAAAGTCTAAAAACTCCGTTTTATATGAAACATATTTAATTTTTAAATAAATTTTAAATTCAAAAATTAATCGAATATCGTTCTAAACTATTCTATAGTTACAAAAAATCAGATATCATTCAAGGGTATTCAATTTTCGTTAACCTGAACATAACAATTCCCACTTGTCTTGATTTCGTTGTGATGATGTTCGTTTTGTTTGCTTTAAATATTATCGCATAGTTTTGTTATTTACGTATGTTTATTGATCATTAGGGTCATTATAGAGGCCAACGGCGACGCATTGTAATTATTTCTGTTTTTGTCCAGAGGTAGCCCAACTGTCATTTCACATGGCGAAGTTTATCAACCCGGGCCGTAAGCTCCGTATTTATTTAGCTGCTTTATCTGTGTAGACGAAAAACAAAAAACCAAAAACACAAAATTTTAGGAAGACCACATACATTATACCTCCATATATGTAATATATATGTACATGTTTTGTACATATATGTTTAAGATTGCTGAGCATGCTCGAAGCTGTAGATAAATATATAAAAATGTTTCTTAATTCTATGCCTACAAATTTCAATGCCAACCTTAAACCTCACGATAAGGCAAAGCGTAGCTAAATACTTCAGAGATGATATCATAGGGCATTCGCTAGGGCCGGGGACGCGTGCTCTTTAAATTGGTTAATTCGTGTCGCCCGTTAGATTTAAATAGCTGCGCTCTGCGGGTGACCTGTTTACTAAATTGAAACTGAAAGTGCATTCGGCACTTGTTCGACACAAAAAATCGGGAACGAACCGAGACAATTGATAAGCAGCATTCGCAGCTAACCCGGCGAACTCAAACTAAATACTTCAAATGTACTTCGATCTGGCTAAATATAAACCGTTGACATTTGCATTCAAAGCGAAACAATCTGCGGCGTATGTTTTGCTAATAGATTTTACTTTAAACCCCCTTATTATTGGCAAAAGAAAAAGGAGTTTTAGAAACCAATGATGTAAGGTTTTGAACATTACAAAATGAAATGTTAAAATATATAATAAAGTAAATTCTTAGTTTAATTTTGTTTAGGTTAAAAAGCATACGTTTTGCAACAAAATTTGTTCCATAATATTTCAGATTGACCAAAAATTGTATATGAAAAAAAAACAATTTTGAATATTTCTATTGAAATTAAAAAATTGTAAATCTCACACAATAAATTAAATTCTATTTAATTTTGTTTACATATTAAAAGTTTACTTTTGTGAAACAACATTTATTTTATAATATTGTAGATTAAGTAGAAATTTTAAGTAAAAACTTTATGATGTTAAAAATTTCATCAATTTTGAATTTTTTATTGTAGCTATTTTACCACCTTCTTTGACTGTCACTTTACTTACCCGTTTAATTCTCTGCTTTTACCAGGTATGCCAAGACAATCTCAGCGCGCAGAATGAGCGTCTTTTGGAGCTGCGCGATATTGTGGCCAAAATAGCCGCCGATGTGGGTCTGGATGCGTCTGCGCTGATGCAAGGCGAACTCGATGCGCTCGGTCAGCGTTTGGCCGAGTGCAAAGATGCCATCACGACGCTGGCGAACGTGGCCGAGACGCAGGATAAGGAGCGAAAGGAGCTCGACAAGGAGGTGACACAGGCCAAGGTTTACTTCAACAATGTGCAGCAGGTGAGTGCAGGCCGCAAACTAGATTCTGGCTAACCAACAACACGGCTATCGATTAGAATTTTGTTGTTTTCATTGTATGCATACGCATACACATAAAACTGGCGTGCGGTAATTCCCACAACAGTGATGACAGCAACAACAACAACAGCAACAACAACAACAACAATAACAAAAGCAGGCGGACAGCAGCACCGGCAAATGTTGTTGTTATTGTTGCTGTTCTTGTTAATACAATATGAAGGACATGCTATTTTAAGTGGGTTAAAAGTTGAAAAACTTTCGCTCCAAATGTATATTTGTAGGATGTGTGTGTGTGTGTGTGTGTGTGTGTTAGAGGCAAGTCAGCGTTAAAGTGGTTATTATTGATTGTTAAGGGTTAAATAATGGTTTGAGTGCAGGCATATTTGATTTTTAATCGGTCACGCCCTTATAAATATTTAAACAAACGACTGTTAGTACTACCAAAAACAAGTTACAAAAATATAATTTGGGTAAATAAATTTGTTATTTGTTTGTTAAGATTTAAGTTGGGCCGTTTACTGTGCTCTTGCACCACTGTGCGTCCATTTGAAATTCACATGCTAACCAGTCGCATCCGCCACCTTACCCCACACCACCCCACCTCCCCCCACCACACCCACCACACCCACCTCTGCCCAGACAGTTGAACGACGCGCGCGTGTTTCGTTCGCATGAGGTCATTGCCAGTTGGCGGAAAGAGTTGCAACGTTGTTCATACCGTGCTCCCAAAAGTGGACAGCGGGGTATATTGGCTCTGAAATTTTAAAGTTCTCAATTCAAAATTGCACTCAGTTTTAGACTGTCCCAGTTTTAGTGCTCCATGTTTAATGTGACTCAGTCTCTGTTTTAAAGTTTCATTCTTAAATTCTGAGTTCTATTTTCTTAGTTTTCGAGTCTCAGTTTTGAATTCCCATTTTTAGTAAAATTTGTAGTAATTTTTTTATAGTCTCAATTTTTAAATCCCATAATTGAGGTAAAATAATATAAATTGAGGTATATTTTGAAGTCCATTTATAAAGTCTTAACGTTTCAGTTTTGAATTCTCACTTTTGGATTCCCATTTTTGGTGACATTTTTAAGATAAAATTTTGTAAATTATATAATATAAAGCCCAATTTATAATGTATTACTTTTTAAAGTGCAAAAAATTGGTTTGTTGCACAGACGACAGATACAGATATAAGTTAAAAAAATTTACACAGTATTTTGTAGTCGAGCATGTCCTACAGTTGTTCGTTGTCGCTGTCAGTTGTGCGTTGTGAAGCCGTGCAGTGCCAACTTGTAACTGGAGACCAGCTTGTGGCTATTAGGGTCAGGCCAATTAGCCATGCACAAACCGTTACTCCACTGCTGTTGGTCAGCTGTGAAGCATCGCAATCCAAAATTAAACTCAATCTGAACTAATCCACTTTTTATTTTTCCGCAGGACATTGCGCGTGGCGAAGCAAGGACGCCTAAGGAGAGCGAGGAGCAACTGGCCGCGTTGCGGGCCCATCTGCAGACGCTGGCCCGCACCGAGGAGCAGCTGCGTCAGCTGCGCGAGCGTCAGCAGAACAACAACGAGCTGACGCCGACGGGCGCCGCTGCGGGCGCCGACGATAGCATCCTGGAGGTGCTGGCGCTGTGGCAGAAGATATTCCAGGACACGTTCCAGGAGTACCATCGACTGTCCACGCGACTGGCGCGCACCCAGAACAGCTCGGAGGCGTTGCGCCTGTGGCGCCAGTATCTGCAGCACGTGCAGTCGTTCCTCGCCTGCGCGATACCGGAGGACTACAGCAGCCTGCGCGAGCAGCAGCAGCTGTGCGCGATTCACCAGAATCTGCTCATCTCGCAGCAGAGCGTCCTGTCGGAGACGCCGCTCGAATCGGAGCTGTCGGAGCAGTACAAGGCGCTGACCAATCTGCACAACGAGACCCTCTCCCGGATCATGCAGCGCAACGAGGAGCTGGAGCGACGCGTCAACGACTGGAACGCCTACCGGCAACAGTTGGCCGCCCTGCTCGACTGGCTGCGCCAGCGGGAGGCGGAGCGCAATGCGCTCCAGCTGCGCTACATCCACCTGAAGCGTGTGCCGCACCTGAAGGCGCGCTTGGATGCGCTGCTGCTGCAGCTGACGCGCGGGGAACAGCAGAGCGCCGCCTTGAAGGCGCAGCAGCAACAGCTGCTGAAGTACTGCGACGATGCGCTGGCCACCGCGATGCGCATGGAACAGGCGAGCATCAATCAGCGGATCAGCAATCTGCGCGCCGCCCTCGAGACGTGGCTGAACTTCCTCAAGCGGATCAAGCAGCTGGCCGAGTCGTACGAGCAGCGGGTGCAGCAATTGCAGGCGGAGTTCGCGACGGCGCAGCAGCTGCTGGACGAGAGCAGTTCAGGTGATTCACTGCCGACGTCACCCGCTGAGATCGAGCGGCGTTTGGGCGCGCTGAGAGCGCAACGCGTTCAGCTAGCCGCGCAGACGCCGGCGCTGGAGAGCCTGTCGGTCAGCCAGGAGGAGCTGAAGGAGTGCATCAGTCCGCACGACATGAAGGCCATCAGGCAGCGCAGTTTCCTGTTGGGACAACAGCACGCCGATCTCGACTACCAGCTGTCCGCGCTGATCAACGCCATCGAGGAGCGTCTCGCTCTCCTGAACAACTTCCAGCAGCGGTACGTGCGAGTGACGCAATGGCTGCGCGGCCTGGAGGAGCGTGTGGAGCGCGACGGGGACGTGGCCGCAATGGCCAATCCGGAGCAGGCCGCCAAACAGCTGGAGCAGCAAATCAATGGCGAGCTGCAGTTGCGCGACAAGGAACGCGAATGGCTGCTCTCCACCAGCCGGGAACTGCTCGCCCTCTACGCGGACGGCACGCCGGAGGCGCACGAGGTGCGCACCAAGGTGCAGCAGCAGAGCGACGCACTCATCGATCGCTGGAATCGCCTCAGGTTCCAGTGCAAGCAGCGCGCCACCAAAATTGGTGAACTGAAGCAGACGCTGCTGCGCCTGGAGGAGCGCATTGCTCTGATCCGCGCCTGGCTGTTCGAGGTGGAGTCGCAGCTGGACACACCGCTCAGCTTCGACAGCTACACGCCGAACGTGATCAAGGCGAAGCTGAGCGAGCACGAAAAGATCCAGCGCTCCATTGAGAATCACAGCGGCAATGTGGGCGAGGTGCTCAACCTGGTCGAAATGCTGCTCAACGATGCGGACAGCTGGCGCACCCAGGTGAACACAACGGGTCTGGCGACATCGGCGCAGAATCTGGAACAGCGCTGGAAGAACGTGTGCAGCCAGTCGGCGGAGCGTAAAGCGCGCATTTTGGCCACATGGAACGTGCTCCAGGAGCTGATCAAACTGACCACCGAACAGAAGGGCTGGGTGGCCAAGCAGGAGGCGCAACTCTCCGGCTACGAGCGCGATCAGAAGTACGTGAACAAACAGAAGCTGGAGGAGCGTCAGAGGGCGCTGCACGCCAAGCTGGTGGAACTCGACGCCGAGTCGATCAATCTGCGCCAGCTGGAGCAGACCTACGCCCGTCTAACCTCCAGTCCCGGCGTCGAGCCGGAGAACATACAGAAGCTGACGCTGCCCACGAAAGTGTTGCTGAGCAAGTGGCGCCAGTTGACGCCGCGCTGCCACGCCCTGCTGGATGCCATCGACAAGGATGCCAAGCTGATGCGTGACTTCAGCACGGCCCAGCTGGAGCTGACCAAGTCGCTGACCACCATACAAAAGGCGCTCGAACAGGTGCCCAGTGCCGAGGAGCAGAAAACGGGTAATGTGGAACCGATGGCGGTGCTGCAGCGCCTGGAGGGATTGGAGCGCAAGCTTCAACTGGCCGAGCAGCAGGTGCAGCAGGCCGATGCACTCGGCAGGGAAGCCGAGGAGCGCACCAAGCAGCAGCCCACGCAGCTGAAGCATCTGCTCAAGCTGATCACCGAATACACAACGCTCTGGCAGACGGTCCAAACGAATCTGGTCACGCTGAAGACCACTTGGCTGGCGCGTGCGAACGCCAACGAGGGCGCCGCGGGCGTCGAGGAGGCCAACGCCAGTGTCCAGGTGAGCACATTGTCGCAGCGCAAGCTGCGCCAGGCGCAACTGCAGCGGGAAACATCGATCACGGCCAAGGATGCGTACATCATGGAGCTGAAGACGGCGATAGCCGAGTGCCAGGGCAACCTGGATGAGCTGCAGCGCACCATTACGGACAAGACACGCCGGCCGGGCCCACAGAAGATTGCCAAACTGCTGGGCAACGGCCAGTCCTCAACGGAGCTGGTCAAGCACTTGAGCCATCTGCTGCTAACCGAATGCCAGGCGGACAACGAGGCCGCCCAGGTGGAGACCGTGTCAGAGCTGGCGCTGCGCTTCGATACGCTGCAGTCGCAGTGGAAGGCGCGCCAACAGCACGATCAGAATGCAAGGTAGGCTTCAATAATATATAACAATATATATTCTATGGATACTTGTTACTAATTTTATGCTTGCAAACTGTGCTTTAGATCAATGCCCGTTATATCGTTATTTGTGCTATTCGAGGCTATAATCGGCTCAGTTTAGCAAGTTAAATCGAGGAATAGGCATATTAAATTATGGTCAATTGTGATTTGAATTCACTCTTGGGCCCAGTTTGGCTATCGAATCCATTAACCAGTTCAATTCTACATTCATTTCTGGCAATATCTTTTCTTGATATGTATATTTACAAGCTTTGTATATTTACAAGTATATTTACAAGCTTTATAATTTCCATAATTTCTTTTTAATTATAATTTGTACTCAAAACAATTTTTTTTTGCCTTCCTTTAAACTGGCTAACTTTTTTTTTGGTTTTTAAAGTTATTATGTAAATTAAGAACTCATAAGTTTATAATTCTGAAACTATAAAAGGCTAAATTCATGATCAAACATTTCCCTAAAAGCTAAGTAAACCCCACAGTTTTGAATAGGTATTATGTAAAAAAACTCCAATTTATCTGAGTTAAATATTATATATAAATAATTTCATATATATCTATAAGTCTGCAGTTTGCAAGTATTTTCCACATTTTCTGCTTATTGTTTTTTGCTGGTGTTTTGGACCTTTTTATCTGGTTACATGGCTAACAAAATGTTTTATTGCTTTATGTCTCGCTCACTCACCCACGACAACACTACGTCCAACACACGCACACACACCTACACACACATATATACAAATGCTTCACCTGAACCTGCGCATTCATGACGGCTGTGGCCAACAGGTGCCTGCTACCTGCTGCCTACAAATACACATGCATACAGTAAGTGTTAACCTGGCTCTCTCTCTCTCTCTCTATTGCTCTACCTGTGCCCCCACTAACCACAATAACAAACCCAGGCAAGCTCCTGTGTCACCTTTGTTTTGTGTGGTCATCCGCCAGACAAAAGCTGGCAGTCCTCAATTTTATTAGGCTGCCAGTCTCCAGGGTGGAGCACAGAAACGAATCTCGAGCTTGCCTGGAACACATTGCAGTTAGCTCTGAGTCAAAGTCCATTTTACAAACTTTGATCAGTTCAAGCAAGTTTACATATTTAATACAAATTTTAGTTTACAAACTTTGCTAATAATCGAATTTATTTTCTATATCCCTTATATAGTGAGGTCGGCCGATTAACGTGTCCGCTCTGCACGCAACGCAATTGGCAGCAGATCGACAACGATCTGTGGCGCTTGGAGCAGTGGCTCCAGTTTGCCGAGAGCACGCAGAAATCGCAAGCGGCACCGCCATCGAATATTGAGCTGCTGGAGGATGTCACGCAGGATCACCGGGAGTTTTTGCTCGATCTGGAGAGTCACAAGTCGATCATCTCGTCGCTGAATGTGGTCGGCGATCATTTGGCCACGCACACAATGGACACGGAGAAGGCGCGACAGTTGCGTGCCCGCCTCGAGGCGGACAACGAGCGCTGGAACAATGTGTGCATCAATGCCACCAAGTGGCAGGCGCTGCTGCAGACGGCCCTCATGGGCAACAGCGAGTTCCATCAGATCATCGATGAGCTGGTCGATTGGCTGCAGCGCACCGAGAAGAACATCAAGGCCTCGGAGCCCGTCGATCTCACCGAGGAGCGCACCGTGCTCGAGGCCAAGTTCAACAAATTCAAGGATCTGCGCGCCGAACTGGAACGCTGCGAGCCGCGCGTTGTCAGCCTCCAGGATGCGGCCGATCAGCTGCTCCGCTCCGTTGAGGGCTCCGAGCAGCAGTCACAGCACACCTACGAAAGGTGAGTGTAACTGGCGCCAGTGCCGAGGGCGGAACGAACAAAAAATGCGAGGGTGCCGCTTGTGCTTTCTAGTTACAAGACAGATGAATATATATGTATAAATAAATATGTGTGTGTGTGTGTGTGTGTGTGTGTCTGTGTGTTTAAGGAGCGGGAAGACAACCAAGTGAATTTATTGTTTTGAAACAGCGCTAGTTGGGCGGCGTCTTAATTTTATGATTGGCTATATATTTTGTGTTCTTAGAAACAGATTTTACAATTATTTAAAAACTATTTTAAATTTTTATTATGCGTAGAAACTCGTCTTTATCTTCTAAACTTTCCCACGAATTAATCTAAATTTCTAAAATTCAGAAATAGTTAAAAAAATATGTTTTTCATATACAAACCAAGAAAAATTTGCTACAATAATATTTAAAATGTTAAAGTTTTTGATTTTGTAATTTTATTTAGAACTCGAAATTTTTTTTTATTGAACATAACTTTTTCATTTTAAAATTATTAATTATTATATTTAAATCATAAGCTTCATTTAGCTTCTCAAACAATTTATTATGTTTTTGAATGTTTTTCCTAAGTTTGTATTATATTTGCTTTTGTTATAAAAACAAATATCCACTTTTTATCTATCGGCATTTATTCAAGCTTGTCATTTTATCTTAAATATGCCACACAGTTAAAAACATTCTTTTGTCAAAATTTACCATTACCTAAAAATTTTACTAAAAATATTCCGAAGTACATATTTCTTTTTCGAATACCTAAACCTCACTCTCCTTCCTTCTCAACGTAGCTTTTGCACTCCAAAAAAATATCGTAGCTAGTTTAAAAACTCTAGAAAACTCGTGCTCTTTTTTTTTCAATATCTTTTATGCTTAAAAAATTTTGTGTTTGCCGTTTCTATTTTTTGTGTTTTTTATGTTGCGTATTTGATTTGTGTTTTTCTTTGGTACTCAAAATTTTTTTCGTCCGCCCATTCTAACACTTCATCATAACCGACAACGATAAGAGCCGCTAGCATATGTTTTAAATACTCTAGAACACTTTCCAGACTAACCGATCTCCGACTGCGTCTCCAATCGCTGCGTCGTCTCTCCGGCATCTACATCGTCAAGCTGGGCGCCGTGCTCGGCTACGAGGGCGACAGCCTGGGCGTGCCCCTGCAAATGTTGTCGAGTGAGGTAAGTGCAACTATCTCAAATATTTCCAAATAATTTGTCCCAAAAACAACTGTAAATTTTAATTTTTTTGTAAGCGCACCAAAGTAAGTGAAAAAATATGAAAATATTGGCTGCAAAAAAATAAAAAATACATTTATGTATTAAAAAATTAGTGCGTGTTGAATTAAGATTGACTAATGCAAAAAACTATTTGATTTTATAATTTATTTTTTTGAATTTAATTTTATGTTTTTTCTTTCTTATTTTTATATACATATTTTATGGCATATATCTAGCTTTTGGATAATACTACATTATCAACCTCTTCTATGCAGGCCGCCGCACCAAACACAGAAAATGCAAAGTAAATATTCATAGAAAATTTGTTTAATTTTTAAATCAACGTCACGTAGTTTAGTTTTTTTTCTTTTTAAATTAATTTCCATGCACAAGTACAACCCCTAGTTGCACTTGATCTTCTTAATGTAGCATGTTGTATATGTATTAAAATTTAAAAAAATATATTTTTTCTAATCGATTCCTTGCTGCTCTCCACACAGCACCGATGGCGATGCTGCCGATGGCGATGTCATCAATACCACGGTACTGGCTCGAGGTGCACGATTCCTAGGCCGCGTTGCACGTGCCTCGCTGCCCATACAGGCGCTCATGCTGCTGCTTTTAGGTGTGGCAACACTGGTGCCCCACGGTGAGGACTACACGTGCATGTTCTCCAACACATTTGCACGCAGCCTGGAGCCAATGCTATCCTATCCCCATGGGCCGCCGCCAACCTAAACGATCCCCAAATCGATTGCCTGTTGTCAGTTGCCATTTGGATTAGTGCAATAAATTCCGAGTTCAAAAACAATAAATCAATTAACAATATATATATTTAAATATAATCAGAAAAAAATAGAACAGGACCCAACAAGAATATGCCTTGCAAATTGAAATGAAAATGATAAATGAATGAATAATGAAACCCAGAGTATGCAAAATATGTAATCAAATGTTTGTGAACAAAATTTATGTACAACAATAAGCTGTAAGATGCGTCATAAATGTAATGTCGCGAAAACTTTTGTAATTTTTACATTTTGCAAAATTTTGATTTTTTTGGTACACAGAAAACACAGAAAAAAATACCAAAATAAACATGTACATAATATAATAATAATTATACCATACTTAACTCGACGAGAGAAACACTTGAAAGAAACACAAAAATGATGAAAACTAACGACATATAACGAAATATTTAGGAACAAAAAGAAAATAACATTAACGATATACATTATACATATATATTTGCACAGCAAACATTTATATAAACATATATATTTATAATCTATGCCCAACAAAATAGAGCCCAACATTTTGTATATAAAATAACTAAGCTGAAAACGAAAAAAAAATACGCACACGAAATATTTACCAAGTAGCACACGTTCCTCCAGAGCGAACCGAGAGCAACTGCAGCTTGCGGCGAGATCTGTGCAAATTTCGTGGAACATTTTTGCATATGACCTGGCCACAAGCTGCCGTTGCCGCTGCCTCAGGCAGCTAGCCGACGCACCTCAAGACAAACCATGACCCACATAGACCAACTGTCCAGAGTGCTCTGCCCAGAAGTCGTCGTATGTCGAGGACAGCTGCGCGTTTTTCTCCCAAAACACAAGACGTGGCAGCTGCCCAAGGCTTTGATGGCTCCTGGACGGTGCACACTGGGCGCTAGATGGCCAACGCTGCCCGAGGGTTAACCGACTGCCGTTAGCCAAGCTCTCTCCCACGGCTAACGAGCAGGATTTCGAGAATTTGGCGCATCCGCCACAGATGACGCCTCAGGCTCTTGAAGGACTCTCGACCAACATCCAGTGGCAGCATTGGTTCCTCTTACCACAAAGCATTCCTGAACTCATTTCCAAAATTCGTACCATAGACAAAGCTAAAATCTAGTCGGCTAGCTAATACCCTACACTGACTGGCTGGAGCGTGCGCGAAAGGATCAAAACGAAGCAAGTGTCCTATGCCGGTGCTAAACCAAACTTAAAACAATTTTTGCTAAACAAAAAATATTTGAATCAAAAATTGTAAAGTTGCGTATGAATTAAATGCATAAAAAATGGAAAAAAAAAAACAAAAAAATCGCAAACGAAAAATGTTGAAAAATTTGCATATACTATAGAAATGGAAAAATAGTTATCCATCCAGTTTAAAGAACTTTTGTTAATATTTTTTGATAAACATTATTATCTATTTGCCTTGTAACTATACTATATTTTTTGCTATTATTTAATGCCCTAGAGCAGTTATTGAAAAAAAGAACATATTTATTTATTAAGTTTACACGATACATATTTTAATTAAGTTGATTTAAATGTTAACTTTTGTGTGTTTTTTGCTGCTTCTGTAATTTTTAAGATTTCCTTTCTTGTGAACAACAACTGTACCTTTATGCATATATTAAAGAAAAATATTTTAAAAAAATAATAATTTGGTTTTTAAAAAAAAATCTCATTTATTTTGAAAATTGGTTGATACAAATTCTCAGAATTCCATCCCACCTAAAATTCCCGTATCCATTGGGCTATGATGGCCGCCTCCTTCTGGCGTGCATCGATTACGGATGCCGGATCCGATGGATTGCTCTGTCGCAGGTCCAAATGATGAGCACCTTCTGGCAGGATGATGACATGAACCTGATTGTTCGGTGCCTTTAAGACGCCACCGCCGCTCCACGGATCCAACAGGCCATTGCTAAAGATAATGTTGCTAACATCTTCCAGATCTCGGCCGCCATAGCGCAATACGATGTCGTACGGTTTCGGTGTCAGGTGGAACTTTTTTTGGCAGTTCCCGGTGTACTTCTGCAAATCCCAGACCGTGGTGCGGAACATGGTATCGCTGCTGTTGGCGCAAAATGGCATCACCATCTGATTGCAGGTTTGTACGTCCCAGCCATTGCTGTCGTAGTTGGCACCCGCATTGTCATCCTTGTAGTCGACGCACTTGGTCGTGCCCGTATAATTCGCATAGACACCCAAGGCACTGGCCAAGCTGTGGAGCAGCTCGGTTTCGTTCACATGCAGATCCTTCAGGTAGAAGCAAACCTGGCGCACAGGATACGCGGGCAGGGGCGCCAGAAATGTGCTATTGTAGGGATAATTGGCCATGGCCAGGTTGCCGTAGACCTCCTCGAGGTAGTCCATTAGCTGTTTCAGGTCATCGCCGCTCTTGATGGGATCGCACAAGTGAAAGATGTCGCCCAGCCGCTTCTTGCCCGCATCTGTGGCCGCCAACGACTCGAGCGCCTTCCAGGATCTGGCAATGTTTGCGCTGCAGTTGGCATTGTAGGCCGTCTCGAACACCGACGTGGTGATCTTGTTGAACAGATCGCAGGGCGTCAGACCGGCAAATTGAAAAATGGGCGCCGAGGCGGCCAGTGCGCCGGTCACAATGTGCGGATACTTCATGCGAAACCAGGCGGCCAACATGCCGCCGTACGAGCCACCGAATGCCACCACCGGCAGCTCCCGCCCATTGCGCAGATAGGTAATCAGATCGGCATAATCCTCCAGTGCCTGCTCCACGGTCAAGTACGCCAAATGCTCCGGCTTGCTGCTGTTAAAGGTGTCCACGCCAAAGGGCAGCGATTTACCGTAATATCGGTGCTCCGCAAAGACAACCAGGGCGCGCTGCACCTCCGCCAGCTGCCAGACGAGTCCGGTGTTCTGGGCAAACCACTCGATGTCGCCCTCGTTGCCGGTGTAGAAGAAAACGGGCGATTTCGGATTGGCCTTGTCCACGTACGAATCGTTGATCAGGTAGCGCAGATTAAAGCTGTCGTTGCTCAGAAAGCTGAAGTGATCCAACGGTACATTGAACTCCTTGATGGCGTATTCGAATTTCGATTGGACCAAAGTTCCTGGCTCAATGGCCAAAATCAATAAGGCACCGCAAAGCACTGCCAACATTTTTGTGTGTTTTTCGTTCTTCTGCAAAAATGACGCAGCAGAGGCTTTTAATTAATTTGTTTGAGCTGCCTTTGTTCGTCTCTATTCGTGCTTATCTCTTCTCCCAAGCCGGCTTATCAGAATCTTAAACCAGTGTTGCATAATGTACTCTCTGCTCAGAGCTAACAGTGCCATTTTGAGCTTAGCAGCGGTCGTAACAGCAGCGTTCGCAATAACAGTTTATTTGAAAATTTGAAATTAACGGACTTTTGAATCCTTAGACATTCGAATAATTGCATTAATTTAAATATTCAAATAATATTGCAACTGTTTGTGGAACCTTTCTCATCAACGTCAAATGAAATTCAAATTTTTGTTTTGATTTCGAAGCTATTCAAAGATTTTAATAAACAACAACTTTAAGCAGCATCTGACAAAGATGTCCAAATGCGCCGACCTTTTCGGAAAGCATCCGTGTATATTGCGCTTCTGCTGATACTCGAGGCTGTCACCGGGCTACTGATCATCATCGTAACTGCCATTTACCAAATGATTCTCTCCGGCTATTTGGACGAACTCGACTGCCGTCTCCTGTTTAGCTATTTGGTAAACGTGTACATTTTTGGCGCCCAGCTGATTGTCACGTTCCTGTGCAGTCTCTCGCTGTGGAATCGCCTGTGGAAGCGGCGCTGTACGCCCAACGTGCGATTGATGGTGTCCGTCTGGCTGTTCTACTCGTGCGTGATAATTGCCTCCGGCTTTGGCACCGTCTGGAATCTCTACTGTAGCATCGATGTACTGGAAAATGCGGCGGAAAACTCGCTGCTGCGCGGCATCGACGAATACTACTCAGCACCGGAGTGGAAGCTCACGTGGGACGGACTGCAGTTGCGGAAACAGTGCTGCGGCGTCTACAGCTACAAGGATTGGATGAACGCCGAGTGGATGCCCAGGCCGGTGGTGAACACTTCGTGCCGCCTCAAGGGCGTCCTGGCGCCCATCGCCTGCTCCAAACGGAGCATCCAGCATCCCAGCATACCCAACTACGACCCCGACTCGGAGCAGAAACGTTCGCCGATCCCAACGTTCACAGTGGATTCCATCAACACCAACGGATGTCTGCTCGTCTTTTCGGAGGCCGTCTGGCGATATTTTTACATCGTACTTTTGTTGGCACTGGGCGCGCTCAAATTTGTGGTGAGCGCACTTGAAAAATGATCTATTTATTTGATTGTTATCTTCTTGTTTGTAGATATTCCTTTGCTGCTGCACCAAGTACATATTGCAGCGTCAAAATGCGAGCGACGGCTCCGATAATGTTGGGCTCACCGACGAGGATGGCTGTCCACTGATCATGGTCAAGTATCCGCGGAATGTGCGCTGCATCGCGATTGGCGAGGACGATCTGGCCTCCGATATGGCGCCGGATGCCATCTACTGCAATTGCGAGGAACCGGGCGAGAGATGCGATTACTGCGAGGGCGAAAATCACGTTTAGTTCATATATAATTATGTATATATTTTTTAATTCGTTTGCTTGTTATTTACTTGTAATTTTTTTCTTAAAAACTATGCATTTATTTAAATTTTTTCTGTGATTTAATTACATAAAGCCGAGTCATAGCCATTTCATAGAATGGAGATATCGAATTATTGACAAAATGCAGCCGCTTAAAATGTGGCGCTTTCAGTCTTGCAATGTCAGCGAGAACGCTGCATTAAGTGCCGATCTCAAATTGTTCACCAGCACTGTTTGCGCACAACGTTATGCAGCACTCCTCGAATCGTTGCTTAAAAATAACGTCTGTCACATTTTGGTGCTGTAGTATTTTATGCGAAATATAAATTCGACTAATTAAAGCATGTGAGTAAACGTTTCAGGCTGTTGACGTTTTACGAAATTAGCAAATTTTAGGCCAATTATGCCAAATGTACCGCACATTGTCGGGGACGACGATGATTTGAGGGAAGCGGATAACAACGCACAAATTTCGGAAGCGTAAATATCTGCAAAATTAATTCCCGAATTTAATGCCATTTTTGCCCTCATTGATAGGAATCCGCAAAGTGCAGAAGTTGGTGCGCCCGGCTCGCCGGACCGGAAGAGTCTCGACAATGAGTCGGCATCCTCGGAACATTCCGAATCCTTCAATGACATTGATAGTGAGGCCAAGTGGGTTTGCAAACAATTCCTTATTTCTTTTTAATTGAATACATATATAAATTTCAAATTGCAGCGAGTATTCGAACAGCACGGCGGAGGAGGAGGATTGGTCCAACAACATTTCCTACATTGTTCGCACTCCGTAAGTTTTCTTCTTTAGCTGGCTTTTAAAGTTATCCATTTAACAAGGTTTAGGGATCGGGTGCCCCCGGAGCCGGAGCCCGAAAATGTGGAAAAAGCTGTCAGTGAATGCAGCTCAATGGAAGAGAAGCCCACCGTAAACGATGCAGTACGCTCCACGAATTCCACGCCGGATCAGCACACCAGTCGATTGGAGCAGCTGAAGGACTCGCCTTCTAATATCCCAAATGCGAGCAACTCAGTTTTGGAAGATTTCTCACCGCCGACGCGTCGCCGCTCGCTGCGTTCGGCACATCGCACAATTCCGGCAAAGACTGTGGCCCCACCGGCGAAACGTGCTCGTCTCCGCAAATCGAAGACCAACAACGACAATATTTCACCAGCTTCGCCTCCAGCTGCAACAGCAACAGTTGCTGCCCGCGTGACCAAGCGGATCAGTCGCCGCTCCTTCCCGCTGCACAAATCACCGGCGGACAAGAAGCCGCCCGTATTGCTGGCCCCGCCCGTCGGAGTGACCGAGTACTTCACCAACATATCCGCCAGCCTGGTCAGCCATCGGGTCAACCTGCTGGCGTTCATGTACATGCGCAAGCGCATCGATCGCCTGGTGGCCGAGGCCATCGCCAAGACCAAGATGGACCGTGAAAACAACTGAACTCAAACAAAACATAAAGACAGCAATAGTATTGATTTCAAAATTATGGATCAGTCCTTAACATTCTTCAATAAATCTCCAACTGTGCTTAACTCATCATTAAGGACGCAGCCTTTTACATCATTTTGTGACATTTGAATATAGTTTAATTAATAAATCTCTGACAATTGGATTTAGCTTTGCATAATTGTATAAATATCAGACAAATGGATTGAGTTTAATGTTAAGTTAAGAACTGACCGTAAAAAGCACAGCTTTTTTCATAGCTTAACAAATATCTGAAAATTGCATTAAGTTAGGGACTGCTCCTGGAAGAAGAATCGGAATATCCGGATACGGCTGCGCTGCTGGTGCTGATCAGGAGGCGACTGGGCATCTCGCCAATTGAGGGCACTGTGGAGACTTCGCTGATGCTGGACAACGAGCCGATCTCTTCGCAGCTGACGCCAGAGTCTGCGCTGCCCATCGATATGGGCGTGGCATCCCGATTCGAGGACTCGTCGTCCTCAGCTTGATGGGCGCGTTTCGAGCTGGGGCCCGAGTTCGGCTCGCTGTTTTCCCGCTTTAGCAGTCGCGCCGGCCGGCCGGGACTCCAGTTGAGCTCATGGTGCACCACAGCCTGCACCTGCAGCTGAATCGGATTACTCGCTGGACTGTCGCAGTCCCGTTCGAAGCTGCCAGCGCCAATGAACACATCGATGGACGGCGCCGGCGTAGCCGGCTGTACAATCATTGTGGAGTTGACCAACATTTGAAAATCAATTTCGCTCTCCTGCACAAACGTGAGAAATTCGATTTAATCATCCGTTTTTGGAGTTGTTTACATACCAGAAGAGCGCGCTCGAGATTCGTGCATTCGACGCCGCTGTATGACGAGGACGACATTTCCATTGCCTGGGCTATTTGGCGCATTTCCTCCATGTCCATGCCATCCTCATAGACGCCGGCGACTTTGAGCAACTCTTTTAATTTATTGTATTTGCCACGCAGCTCCATTTCAATTAGAATTTTTTTTCGTCGAATATGACAAGCAAAAAGCGCCGTTATTTGAACGGATAAAAAAGGCATGTATGATGCGTAAAATATCGATACAATTTCAGTATTTTTATTGTATCGATTAATATAATGAAATTTTATATTACATTTAAATTCTTAAATTAAATAAATTCTGCTTAATTTGTGCTAGTAGCAACTGGAGAACGTAGTACATAGTACTCTGTTCTCATTCTTTAGCGCAGTGCAGTTGAAGTTGGTTATGTGAGGCGCCACTTGGTTAAACATTTGCCTATTAAAGTAAAGTAGTATTGAAATGATTTTATCCATTTATTGTGACTGTAAATTACAAAAAATTCCACCGCATCTAATAAATACAAGTAGTTTTAATTTACCTTACCTATTTATTTATTACTGTTATGTTGCGTTTGTTGTGTGTTGGCAACATTAAGCTGATTGTTTTGGTGTACCACAAAGCTTTCGCTAGCGCAGCAACGAGCCTGTGAGAGTTAGCAATGCGCACAAAAGCTTTTCGTCTGCGGTAAACAAGCGTTTAATAAAAAACAAAATATTTGAAAGCTACAAGCTGTTGATACTTTTTTTAACTTTCCTTAACAAAGTTGGGAACAGTTTTTGTAAAATCAAAATAACAAATCTGTTTCTTTTTGCCGAACTAAAACCAACGAAAACAAAGTTAAAATGTATCAAAATGTGTCAAAATGTTAAAGCTCGTTTGACTTTTAACTTAGCCTCGTTTAATTGTGCAGCACCCATACAAATTAAAAAGGAGTGCGATGAAGTTCAAAACATGACAATAATATTTTAATTAAGGGTTATAATTATGATTAATCATTTTATTGTCTATATATGCTATGGGTATGTTCGAGATCTTGGGTCTTTCGGATTTCACATTTGAAAATATGTAAATTCTTTTGTATACAAAACAGACACATAATCAAAATGTAATTAAATGTATGTATTCTGGTTTTTCTGTATGTGACTAAAATTTAACGTTTAACAAAAAGTTCATTCATGGAAAAAATAATCTTTTTTTTTGTACTAAAGCTGGCAATTAGTCTCTATTCAAATCGTTGTCTTTTGTGGCCCTCCGGTTTTTGATCAGTTTTGCTCCGCGTTTTATTTATTATTAAATTTTTTTTTGTTGTTAAAGTTCAGAATAGAAACATTTATAATGCTTTATCTGTAGAAAAAACTCGTGGATATTTTTCGCAAGGGTATTTTATCTGCGGCACGTGGAAAAAATCACTTTTTATTTGCAGCATTTTATGAATTTATCTTGCACAATTAAAAACGTAATGCGTTTAATTAAAACATTTAGTTACTGAAATTAAAATAATTATTTTGAAAAAAGTAAAGGAGTAAAAACGCGAAGCACAAATATTTGCATAGTTTTTGTTTCTACTTTGCATGAAATGCCTTTCCCGGCGTAAAAAACAACGTATAAGATTGCTTGGACATTTTACAGGCAAACATTATAAAAAAAAAATACTTCCACCCGTTTTTGTGGTAAAAATTATGCTATAATTCAAAAACAGCGCTAGAATACACACACACACACACACTTGCCGTTCATTAGCACAAAACCCACACATTAATTTCATATGTGTGTGTGTGTGTGTGTGCTGCTAATCTTAAGGGAGTGTAAAAATGTGTGTGTGTGTCCCTCAGTCGCCTTCAGTGTCTACGTATGCTGCTGTGTTTGCTTTTGTCACCATAAAGGATATAAGCCATGTTTTTACTGCAACGTCTATGTGTGAGCTTGTGTGTGTGTGTGTGTGTGTGTGTGTGTGTGTGTGTGTGTGGGTGTATGAGTTACTTTATGTAGCGACATAACTGCAGAAAAAAGTGCAAGCTCTTCCGTTCCTTTTGGCTTTAGTCCTGCTAAGCAAGGACCAAGCGACAACGACAAGCCAACCAGGCCAATTTCAGTTTCGGTGATAAATTTCGTATAATAAAGAAGACATTAAGCAAACGCTGGCGAGAACGACAGCAGCGACAAGGACAACGATAGCGGCAACAAGGATCGCCCGCCGCGCTCTGCTTATATAACCCCCCCCCCCCCCTCCCATCCCTTCCCACACCACCCCACTCTCTGCCACACTCACACACAGTTTACACCTTGCAGCACTAAAAAATAATATTATGCTGCTTTTAAAAATGTATATTTTAGTGTGTAAACGCTTTAACGTTTATCCTTTAATTTCCTACTGTTTTGTTTGTATTTGCGCTGCCGCCACCTAGCGGCCAAGCCAGCCACTACACACATAAATATTTATATACATATATGTTTTCAAAGCTAATATTCGCATTGTTGTCAGCACATTAAATCAAAAACATATCCATTTAGGCGTACGGATAAACACCAGTCAAACGAATAGCGGCGAAAGGCAATTGCCATTTAATATTTATGCTAATTTATTATTGATTCCAATTTTGATAATGAAGTGCAGTTAAAAAAAAAAAATAATAACTCCTTAGGGTCTCAACTAGCCCAAAAAAATTATGAATTTGGTATGCAAACTAATTTCTGTTCAATTTACATTTTTGGCGAAAAATGAAATAATGTTATTGGCAAATGGAAAATTGAATATATTAATTATTATTGAAGCATGGAATTCGATTTTTCATTTTATTTATGAATATCACAGTTCACATGCGAGAAATTATAGGGGCTGAATAAAGTTAAGAGTTTAATGATTAAATTAAGCTAAACATACTGTAGAACTTAGGGGTAATGCAAGAGACGCTTGGAAATTGGACAAACATTTGCATAAATTTTTTATTTCATTTATTATATTTATGTTTATTTATGGCCGTTTTTAATTTTTTTTTGGAATCAAATTGAAGTAGTCCAGATAATTTCTGTATGTAAAAATATAAATACATTACAAATTAATAGGTCTTTCTTTCTTTTGCTTGGCCTTTAAGAATACAATATTGCAATTTTAGACACCAACAACAAATTATAGGTCGGATCTTTAATGAATTAAATACGTAGGCTAGCAGTATATACCCTTAACTGTCCGGATTATCGTGATAGTACTGTATTCTAAGATTGGAATAATATTGAAATTTTACACAAAGTAGTTCAGGTTAGACTCTGCAAGTAACTACTACTAACAACTAACAACTACATAAAATAATCTTCAATTGCACAAATATGTTATTTGTATATTATGAATTTTTTTATAGTTAACACGGAAATCAATATTTATAAAATTTGTTCAACTTCTGTGGTCACTTCTATTCTAAATTGCAATGACAAAATGTTTATACTCTGCTTTTAAAATGAGAATGAGTAGATTGGATTGCAGGAGGTATCAAACATAAGTTTTATATTCAACATCTTGATGGTAACAAATTTTGTAGATACAAAATTGAAGGGACGCAATATTATTGTCACAAACATTGCTTGGCTTTGTGCTCATAAATACCACAAAATACAACTGCTTGATATCATGCTTTCATATTTTACAGATGTGCATATAAAATATGTATGTAAATACATACCCCATGGAGGGAATCTCCAACGGTAAAAACACAGCTGACATCTCCAGAGGTGGACGTGCACACGCAATGGCAACAAAACAACTTGTTTTTGGTCGGGAGGGGCTTACGACCAACCTGGTTGGTTAGGGCCCGGTTTGTGCCGCCCTGTTTTACTTGTGGTAACTCGTGTGTTTGACACTTTCGTGCGGCAATAGTGGCACGGTGGCACGGTGGGACGGTGGACGGGCGGACAATCAAAGTGCAACCAGACAGAGAGTTAAAAGTGGCAGGCACATAAAAGCAGTATAATAGCACAATTCCACATAGAGAGGCAGGTGAGTGGTTCGGCTAGGTAGATGTGGTATGCAACAGCCACAAGCCAAACAAGCGGCAAACAGCAACGAAAAAGAAAAAAAGAAAAGAAATTACAAGCTAAAGAAGAAAGACACAACAAAGTTGTCGACATTCGTTTGTGATATTTTCCAATCCTGAAGCGGCTCCTCAACTCTCTGACTGCTGCCGGACGCATGTTGTTGTTGCTTGTGGCATGCGGCATGCTTGGTCAAGATAACAGTCAGTGGCCACAGTCCCTGCCAAATCCAACAAATATTAGCTGCTAAACAAGCAGTTGCATATTTTTTGCTTTCCCTCTTTGCGTTTGCGCTAAATTTACAATTACATATGCAATGACAAACAGAAGACAAAACGATGCGCGTTGTAAATTAAGTGCAGAGGGACAACAAAACAAGAAAAAAACAACCATCACTTTAAGTGCTTTAATAGAGAGTCACTGACTTAGAGATACCCAGCTTTGATTGAATTTATTCAGATCAAATTTGTTTTAACATCTCACGACGCAAAATATTTGCTTATGTTCGTATAAAAAGCATAATAATATGCTAAACGCAATGCCTTATATATTTCGCAGAGTGATAAAAAATGACTCCTTTTGCCTTTTGCGTACATACCCATTTTAAGTGCTTACAGGGTATATGGAAAAACCGCAAAATTGGCATAAAATGCAAAAATGAAATGTAAGAAGCAAAAAAAGCTTTTGCTTCGTTAAGTTTTTAGCGTGCATGTGAAACATCAACAACAACAATAATGTGTTAATATGCAGACACAAACACACACACACACACACACACATGCACGCATACGGGCGCACATTGCCATTGGCAAATACTCATACACACACATGCAAACACAGATGGACGCATGTGTTAATGCAGCGCAAAGAAAGCAAAACACATGCGACGAGTAAAAGAAGGAGACAAGAAACGACAAACGAGGAAGGAAGACAGAACTTTGTCGAAGCAACGGTTCAGCTTGCGAACATGATAAGCACTCACAGAGGAGAGGGAGGCGCAGATAGTTAGAGAGAGAAACAGAAAGAAAGATAGAGGAAGAGAGCGAGAGACAGCACGGAGACGTTGTCGAATGCAAATGCTGTAAAATAAAATAAGAAATGTGCTCCAAAAGCAAAGCAAAATGCATTCGAATATATGAATGCGTATGTGAATGTGAATGCGAATATGTGGCAAATTTAATGTGAATGGAGGGGGTGAGTTGGGGGCAGGGCATCTGAATGCACTGAATGCCGCACAGAACAGGTTAAATTGTAAAGAATCGTGGCTGATAGTTCTGCTGTTGGTTACAATACATAAGTTAAAGTTTCTTGAACTGTAACACTTTTAACGATGGTCCCCATTCATAAGATCATGATATGAACATGATTGAACATCAAATAGAATATTTAAATTTTGAGCACATTTAACCTACTAGGCATTGATATTAAAGGAGCTTATTTGAATTTCAGAACTATTTATGTATATGTATCTTAAAGTTTTATTTTTTGAAATTCTTTATTTAATTTTTCAGTAACCACTGTGCACAGACCCATTTCGTAGAAATGCTTAATGAGCGGCTAATTTAATTCGCAAGTAAGCAGTTGCAAATAATATATATGTATATGCGAATATAGTATATTATCTATATGGGAGTACACTCACAGACATACAGTTACTATATTTGCCTGCCATAGATACATATATTATGCTAGTCTGTACATTTCCATCATTGCTGGGCTTCCATTATATTTTTTATGCTTTACATTTTTTATACTTGCTCACTTTTCACTGTTAGTTTTGTCTGCTTGCGGGCAGCTTTGCGTGTTATTTATGTTGTTTTGCATATATTTTTTATTTAGCAAAAAAATATAAGTAAACCAAAAACAAATTCATGTGTTTTCTGTGCGCATGCACTGCACAAACAGAAATGCAGGATTTGTGTTAAGTGTAGCATACTTTTAAGGACCGCGGGGGCAACTGAGTGTGTGTGTGTGTGTAATATTTGTGTGTGCGTGCAAATAACTAAACAAATGCATATGATTGCCAGCATTTTAAGAGAAGCCAAATTGAAGCGCATTATGGATCAAGTTCTTTGAACTCAGCTTAAATTACAAATTGAAAAAAAAAACCTTTGCAATGTTATTTGACTTCATGTAATTATATAATTTAACAGTTAAACTTTAGAGTATAATTAGTAACTGGTGTCGTATAGAAGCACAATAAAACTAAACTGGAAACCAAACGGACGAAACTGCATTTACCTTATCTCATATTAAAACCATATGAATAAATATGAATATAACTCCAATTTTCAATTTTAAAAAGGTTGACTTTATATAAAATTAAATCAAATTAATAAATTATAAAATTTTAAAATCAGCTTAAATTGATTAGGTGAAGCACTTTAGCAGTTTATAACAAAATGTTAGAGTCGAATCAAACAAAACATTAAACAGATCTTTGCTAATTGTATCCAATTACAGGCTTTTGCCATATTTTCAAATTTATAAATATTTAGCATTAACAAAAGACACAACAGAATATATTGTAAAGTATGCATAAATATTTTCAAGCAAATGATTAGGTTCTCGTTGGGGGAGCAATGAGAGAAAGCGGCCGATAAGTTCTTGCACTCAGCTCAGGAAAGCGGCCCCCAAAGCATTTTTTTTTTAGAGTAAACATCTGTGTATTGCTAAATCAAGAGCAACGAACGCAACAGTAAAAATAACAACAACAACACAAGCTGCTACACTTTCGGTTGAGCTGCAGTAAAACATTTTTCTTTTACATGTTTTCCAATGCTCGCCACTCCATCTGTACAATTTTCTATCCGTTTTGTGCCATTTATTTGCATTTCCCATTTGTATGTGTGCACAGAATTCTCGCTCTCTCTCGCTCTCTCTCCCTTACACTTTCTCCATAAAAATGTATCTCCATGTATATCCATGGCTTGGCAAGTGTGTGTTAGAATGTGTCCTTTAGTCATGTTTGATTTGCAATTTCGCACAATCAATGTTTAAGCACAGCCGGCAAATCTCCGAAATTGCCAATAAATTTGTTCTATTGACAGTGTCTGACTAAAAAAGTTTGCTTCTGTTGCGCTTACATACGATATTCAATACGAATGTACTGAAAACAAAACTTTTTAAATTTCGCAAAGAAACGAGAGTGTACGACTATGTGATATCCTGTAAGCAGCTATGAATTGTGAAAATACTCCAACTGGAAAACATCGATATTTATCGATTTATGACGATGAATAATGGTAGTTATCGGAAGACACTGTCTTATGTCTTCTTCTTATGTCACTTACTGACTGTTACATACCGTTGCAGCAAATCAATATACCCATTAGATAATATACCCACTTGTATCTATTTAAAATAAAAACGCACTTCCTTTGCTAGCTCTAATTTAACATTTTCTTGCCCATTTTGGGTAATTCGTGAGCTTGCCACTGCACACAATAAGCTCAATTGAATATTGAGCTTCGATATTCGTGAATAGCGAAGCGGCCACAGTTGCGTTGGCCACGTTTTATGTTTTCATTGAGGCAAAGGATTTGCTATTAAATTTGCGCCTGCCAGCTTTCCAGCACATTAACCAACTGTTATTTGGCTAATTTTGCATCTTTTGGTAATATAATTTACACAAAATAACACACGACTGCACACACGCACACACACACACGAACACATATTGACCACGCCCCATAGCCATGCAATTGTAGCAGCTGCCATTTCATTTGGGCTGGCTGACTGGCTTAATATATCCGCGTAACACTCATACGCCGCGTTGCACGCAGCAAAGTTATTCGCGTTACTGGAGGCTGTTTAATCAATGATTTGGAAATACCTTACGCTACATTAATTTTGCGCTACAATTTTTTTTTATTCGTGCTGGGATTTAAAAAGGAGTTGTCTCGCTCGAGGCACTTTTCCAATTGCGTGCTGTGCGAATGAGCCGAATGGCTTTTTAATTAATTTCGATTCGATACGATTTGAGTGGCTTAAATATTGCATCAAGTTTCGAGGAAAATTGCTCAAGCCCACCAGCAGCAATAAATGGTAGCTGAATTTAGTTTATGTGTTCAATTGGCGTCAAATAATTTGCAATAAAGTTAGTTTACTTTACAACAAGATTTACCAGATATATGTACATTTCATTGATTCAACATTAAATACAATGCTTTGATTAATAACTTTGTATGAGTGTAAACAGTGAATAGCTTAAAATGATTGCTTTCATCAGAAATAAATTTTCAAATTGATATTATATATTATATTGCCATATATTAACATTTTGAAATTTGCCTAATTATTCCATTTGAAATATGTTAAAAACTGATCGAAATAGTTTTTGCAGTTGGTTTTTAGGGAGCGTTAACGAAAGTTATTGCACTTGTATAATCCACACAGAAGATACAACAGGCGGCAGCAAAAAACGTTGACAAACTCAAAGTAAACGCAATTTGCCTAAAGAGCTCAAAAGAGCTTCAAACGCTTTGCGCAGATAAGCGTAACGGCAACTGTTGACCGGTAGATGGTGACAGGCTGAGCGGGGCTGGGGGGCAGAGTTGAGCCGGAACGGTGAATTGGTGTGCATATTTAACTTTGCGCCGTTTCACATTGGCCAAAGGCAGCGCAAGGATGCCAACTGCTCCTGCGACGATGGCAGCCCAACAACATTCGTGGAGTTTTTGCCATGCAAAGCTAAGAGCTTCACTTTTGGCCTTGCTGTGCCCCTTTTTGTGGCTGTTTCCACCTGCCACGCGCGACTTTTGCACGCATATTTTTGTGTGTTTTCTTTTCTTTTCCTTTATTTTCCTCCTTTTTTTTGCGCAGTGCTCGCGCTTGTCCAAATTGAATTTGCATGGCTGAAGGCAACGACCAGATGCAGTTGTCCTGCAAAGGACCTCAAGTCGCACCTGGAGACTGCAATTGTCGTTCAGCGCTTGTGAATGTCATTGAGTTTTCCATGTTTTTCAACAGTTAACATAATGGAAATGCATTGCTCCTTGAAAGGGAATTCGCCGTCGAGCTGTTAACTGCGAGCTTTCTTTGTTTTTTCTCTGTTTCGAATGCATTCGCTGCAATTATTTTCGCATTTTAAGGCAATTAAGCGAATCAGATTTCGCCGGCCACAGGTGTGGCATGTCGAGCTGTGGCGACACCACACGGCAGCTAAGCGTTCAAGCTCACAGCTGACAGCTGCACTGCTAACCTCTTGCCCCTCCGTCCGCAATCTAAGTGCAAATAAATTGCGGCCAGCCCCGTCACGCTGGTCCTCTCGAATGTAAATGACATGCAACAAAAGGCAACAGAGCCACCAGATGCTACATAAAAGCACTCAAAGTTGAGATAAACAGAGAGAGAGAGAGAGAGAATGATAGAGAGGGAGAGAGAAGTGAAACAGAAGTGAAGCAGCAGAAGCTTTGCTGACAAGCGGCGCGATAAACCGACACAACCATATCAAAGAAAACATTTCAGTTGGTTAGCTTTTCACTGGACTGCAACGAATGATGAGCTACGAAGTCACAACTTAAACCGGTGACTGTGACTGTCAGGATCTGTCTTTGCATATACTACATTTTTGTGGAAAGTCAAATTATATAAATTAATAGCTTTCAATGTAATGGTTATCATTAAGTGACATAACTGACTTTTACGTTATAGATACGAAATTCTTGATTAGATCAATTGTATAGTCATCAATTAAAGATAAATCATTTAAAGAATTGGTATATTCCGATGTATACATAATACATATATATGTTTATTTAAATGGTAATTACGTTTATTGACAAACAAAAACCTCAAGAGATTTATATCTCTTCCTATTTCTTCCTTAGTGATACAAAGTGTTTTAAACATTTATATAAAACTTTCTCATCTCTGACTAGAACGGAGCGGATCACTTGAGTGGCTAACTGGCCAAATCCCCTGTGGTGGGACACTACAGCCGAGCAAACGACTTGACGCTTCGCTTAACTTAAGCGATTTTTTATGCGCTCATCGACTAAAAAGAAAAAGATAAAAAGTGAAAAATGTAGAGAGGAGGACAGAAAAATATGGTTAATTCAGTTGTTGTTGTTGTTGGCAGAAGACTTACTGCTATTGCTGAGCATTTGAAAATCTGCTTGCAGCTAATTAGCAGCGTCCAGAGTGGCAAATGTCGACATCGTGTATACGCCCCGTAACATGGGCCAAGCAAATTGCATCGCTTGTTGCCGCTTCCTGTGCTCGCCGACAAAAGTACAAATATTTTCGCTGTGAGAAATTGCATCTTATATATATATATAGATTTTATTTTATTTTATTTTTTTTGTTGTAAAAATAGCATTAAGCTCCATTGAACGTAAAATGCGTGGTTCCTGCTGCAGGGCGCACAGCTCCCGAAACGGCACAAGTTTCCAATTTGGCTGTGCATTTTCTTTCGCTAAATTTATGTGTGCACTTCGATGCACCCACACAAATGCAAACATCCTTACTTTCACGGCAGTCTAATGAAATATTATCGATATATATTATGGAGCTTACATGTGGCACAATGTGAGTGCCAAGCTGCAACATATGGGTGCTATCATATAACGGAGACCGAACTTTAACGTTGATTTAGAAACATTTACTGATGCACCAAGAGGACACACTTTTGAGACACCCTAAAAGCACCTGCTATTAAATGCTTCTTATGTGATTTTCTTGTTTGAAAACATTTGTTTAGTTCTGAAGATATATTTACTAGAGAAGTCTAGTTTATAATTTTTGTTTCTTAATGTTGCAATTAATTTAATTTTTCCAGTAAAACTTCTGACTTTGTATATCGAGAACTTTAAGTGGATATGGATTGATTTGAAAATGCGCTACTTCTGAGGTTTTGCACTGATATTGTAACCTAGTTTCTATTGCTATTGAATTGCTTTCGCTTTTATGGTTGCTGTTGGCATGTTATGGCCAGAAACACAACAACGCACTTTAAGAGTCGAACGTTTAATTGGCCGCTCAGCTGTAAATTCACTGGACTGAATCAAAGATTTACAGCTAGACTGGCGCTGGCATCGGGACCTGGTCGGGGCAGCAGAAGCCATGTTGGGCGTTAGAATTGCCTGCTCAGGCTAACTGGGCAGATGTTTTGGTCAATGCAAGTGGTTTGCATTTGGCATTTATTGCCGCAGCCACGACAGCAGGCAGGAACAGAATCGGGCGAAACTGCAGTAGCTGCAACTAAAGCCGGATATTATGCTGGGCCTGACGCCTGTTTACTTTAGCCATTGAGCAGCTGCACTTGGCTTTGGCATTGTTTGCTATTTGTTTGTGGCGCTCTCTAAGCCGGCAAATTCGATTCGGACCGTAAGCAATGGGGGATTCTGTCATTCGCATAAGCCTGTGTACAGGCCATAGTAACAACGAGTGCCGCCAAGTTTTAAATTAAATTAGGCGTTGCAACAGGCGTTTACAGCACCACCAAATGCAATATGTGTGCACTGTGAATAGTGTTTGTATTTGGCACACATGGCGGCGGAGGTTTCATGCAGGTGGGCACTTGTTCAACTGTGAATTTGTATTCAATTTAAAATAATTTCTTTGTCAATTATTCATTCATTGTGCACATTCTGGCAGTCTGTCGGCCCAGCAGACAACGCGCAGCCATTCATGAAATTTTTGAAAAATAAAAATCAATTTAATTTTTATTGAATAAACAAAGAAAAAACACTTGTACATCGCCTCACTGCTATTTTCTGTGGCCACCACATATTAAAACAAATTTTTTTAAAAAACATTTTTTTATTCTTTATTTGGCTTTCATATTTTTTTTAGTTTGTATATTGTCTGAATTTCATATACGACCCACATTTTTTCAATATATATCCTGCAAATTGCATAAATCAAAATAGTTGTTAATCAATACAAACGAGTGTATTCACAGCAAAAAAAAAAAGAAGCGGGGTAACAGGTTTTGAGCGCGTGTCAATATATAAATATATAGAATTTGTTGTACTATTAAAAGCAGGAAATAAATGCATACACACATGTGCTTGTTTGCCTATGTATTTTTATAGTTGTGTGGATATGACCTGTAAAATGGGAAAATGGGGTATAATAAAATGCTCGGCAAATATATATAAAAAATACTGAAATGTTTTGAGCTCGTTGTAAGTCATGATATATCTCAATTTATATTGTGATCCGTGAATAAGTTTTCTTGAAGTGTATTAACGGTTATAGGGTAACTCGTAGCCGGGCACTCTCAATTAGAACACACTCTAGTTGTTTGTTGAGCCGATTAAATGGTTTTCATGACAAATAAGTTTATTTATTGTGACAGGCAAATTCGTGGGGATTCATAAAGAACACTAAAACTGAGTGGTTTTTGTGATTTCAAAAAATTGCAAGAAATATAATAAGAAAGAAATATAATAATGTAAATTACAAATTAAATTTGTGAACAAATATCGCAACAAGAAGTCAGACTGCTGTAATTAATGCGATAATTTGTGGTGCACTCATTGTGCTTAGACTCCAAGTGCAACATTGGGGCAAGCCCATTGCAAAAAGAGAAACCTGAATAAAAACCCAAACAACTTTTGCTATTTGTCCTGTGCTTTCAAGCGGCAGCCATTTAAGCTGAGTTGCAAGTAAAAACGCAGCGATTTCGATAAATAATTGATAAAGTATTGCGAACAGAATGTGTGTGTGTGTGTCTGTGTGTGTGTGTGGCCAGAAGAGTGCTGACCCGGAAGGAAGCAATCCGTGAGGAGAGCAGGCGGTGTTCGGGGGAAACCGCACACAATGTTGGCTAATTACTCAACGGTGCTCATTAAGAACGCTGCATTTTCACTTTTCAACGCTTTGCACCTCGCGCGGCACGCTAATGAAGATTTATGAAGGTCCTGGGGCGGTTAGGGTATATCGTCCTTAAGTCCTTAAAGTGGAAGTTGAAGTTAAACTGACTGGCAACTGGCGACTGACGCTCAAATTTGTTGCTAAAAGCTTAATGCGTTTTTTAGGTTCTTTTGCGAGGGCTAATTATAAGGCAAACTTGCAATGAATTATGCATTTGACAGCAGCTGCTGGCATTGTCTTTACTGCAAATTTTAATCAAGTTCTGCATATCGAAATTAAGCTCGGAATAACAAGAGACAAGGCAAAACAAACATTCTTAATTCAGCATAATTCAAATTCAAATACGCCAAAACGTTTGAAACGAACAGAAACAGACAAAGACAAAAAAAAAAAAAAAACAAAAAAAGAAAGAAAAAAAAAATTGAAAAACAGGGAATCAGAATTTACTTTGAAGTGCTGAAGTTGAAATACCCTTGCAAAATATTTGCGATTTAATTCTCTACATACTAATCAATCAGTTTCCGACTCGGTTTTTGATATTGCTCAAGAGTATATAAATCCTATAAGAGTGGGTTCAATGGGTTCTTCGGTTATTGAACAAATTAAAATAACCTTTGCGGGGTATAAAGAAAAACAAAATACAGACATACAAGCTGAGCTGGCAGACCATCTCCTTCACTCAGTGCCAAACATTGTGTTACATTTTTATTTAATTTTGCTATCTGCGAAGCAGCTTGAAGCAGACTGCAACTGGAACTGGCTTTGTGTGCTGGCTGATAAAAAATGCGCAAGCAAAAGCAATTTGAAAGCTGCGCTGAATACGTAAAAACAATACGAGCTTTGTGGCCCTGCACCACTCAACCACCCCACTGGCACTTATACGGCCACCTTCGCTTCCTTTCGGCTCGTCTTGGACTTGGCCAAGAAGAAATTTCAAAAAATTAACTGAAAAGAAAACTCAACGGACCGTTCAGTACTTGGCTGTGGTGTGTGTGTGTGTAGTTGTGTGTAGTTGTGGCAGCTAATTTTCATTATTCTTTCAAAATGCAATCAAGAAATGTTGCTGTTGCTTTTCCTGTCGGCTCTGGTGTTGCTGCTGCCCCGTTTCTCGCCCTGCTGCAAATGTAGAGAAAACGCTGCAGGAAAAGTGTTTAAGGCCCAGGTGGCCAGGTGAGCGCGCGTTGGCCCACACCAGATCAGTTCAGCTTCAGGAAGATGTGTTGCCCTGGCTAGTGAATTGGACAGCATGCTTTAAGCCAAATGACTAGTTTCCTAAATGACTGCCATAAAAAATCGTGGCCAAATGAAATATGCAAGTGAGGGCACTGCATTCAAATAGAATATTATAAGTAGTTCATATTTAATTTGTACAAGAATTTATTTAAATGTACAAAAATATTGCCAGCTAAAATATCTACTAATAAAAATAGTATAATTTGGGTAAGAACGTACTCTATAGAACTATTCATTTTTTTATTTAAATAAGACTCGGATGAATTTCTTCTGAGCTTCCGCAACAAATTATGTTCATTTAAAGAGATATTTAATTATTTGAATACCTTAAAAGAGAATGAGTGCTAGCTTGCTTAGCATTATAATTCAAAAGCTGAACATGTCTAACATATTAGTTTCTTAGTTTTTATTTAATTATTAGCATTCAGTATCCAACACGTACCGAACGAACTAGCTATTAGTTTTCTTTTCAAAACTAAAATTCAATTATATAGCACTGATTGCCACAGACTTTGTCCTTTCCACACG
The DNA here is from genome assembly GCA_004143825.1 of Drosophila micromelanica. NCBI lineage: Eukaryota > Metazoa > Arthropoda > Insecta > Diptera > Drosophilidae > Drosophila > Drosophila micromelanica. Next base: position 48,139 of record SCDY01000472.1, read on the forward strand.
CCTGTCTATTCAACTCATTCAATGCAGCCAACTGCCAAATATTGATGTTTCTTTTACAACCACCCATTCAGGTGATAAACCAATTTGACAGTCAATCAAGCATGGAATATATATGTGAGAATGTTTATATATGCATAACCTGCTGTAAAACTTTGCCCTTTAACATGGTGCAAACAATGCGGCAATTCTGACAATGGAGCGAACAAGCTGCACTTCATTTATATTTATAAGACAACGTGGCCAACACTTCCCGTTGCGCCAATGCACTATCTTATACAATAAGTAACCGTAGCCAAACATAAAATGTTATTAAATGCAAAGCAGGGCACCAAACAAAAGCTGACTAAAGGTTTCTGTGGCCAAAACTAGCTGAGTCAACTGCAGGGTCAATTTTGTAAGATTGGTAATACACATTGTGATTTTAAAATACTCTTTATAGCAATTAAAATTTTTACGATTTTGTAATTGAACTTGCATATTATCATTTTTATCTTTATCATATGTTTATCAAAATTCATTTATTGAATAAATAATTAAAATGTTTATACATTTTCTGAGCCATTATTTGTTATTTTCAAATAGATTATTTTTGTTAACTTGTTGATCTATAAATTGTGTTATTTTTTAGTAAGTTCAAAAAAGTATAGAAGCCTTTAATGTTGTTAATCTAAAAAGACATCCATCGATAACATTAGGAATACTCTTTCATTATCATGTCAATTATCGGGCAGCTTCGTTGTGTTCACCAATTTGGTAGTTGAAAATCACGATAACCACGGCAACACTGGCAGCCAAAGCCTCCCTCGTCGGCTGAGTGTTTCAGCAGAATGTCAGTCGAGCAGGATAGGAGGGCAACCAAGGAAAACCCATTCACTGGCAGCGACAAGCATTGTGAATTGTGTCAGTCACACACACACACGCACACACACAAACACACACACACACTCATACACACTCATACACATGTGGCTAGCGCCGAAAAGCTAACTAATTTAAACGGCACCATTGTGCGCCATAACCCAAAAACAATGGTGCCAAGCGGAAGCCAACATCCAACAGCCAACATCCACAAGGGAACAGTCGCGGCAATGGCAGCGTTAAAGACGGCAACATGGCTGCTTGTCGGTCGTCTGGATCTGTGGCACTGCTAACTGTGCCTCTGAAATTCAACCGAATTAATGCCACTTCAAAGTTCTACCCAGTGTGTGTGTGTGTGTCTGCCTGAGTGTGCAATTCTGAATTACCAAAATTTACAACAATGTGGAGCGCAGTTGAACGGAACCGCTGCAGTTTGCTATCAGCAGCCACTTCCATTGAAATATGACCGAAAGCAGTAGCAAAGTACCTGCGGGCATTTTATAGATAATAGATATTTGCGTCACACACACATCCATACACACACACACATAGTAACAAAAATACACATGTTGAAGTGAAAAAGCAGAAAGAAAATGTTACGCCAACGCCTCTGAAAGGCAGCCAATTTTCAAACACGCGCATATTGCAAAAGTTGCCTGGCATATGCTTCCCGGCTAAAACAATGGCCAAGATGCGGGCGAGGAGGAGGGGGGTGGTTGGGCATTCGGTCGCTCCATTCGTCTGATTTGCATAGCTTGGGCGTGGCGGTTGCCAACACGCTTGTTTGCTGCATTTATAATGTTGCTATAAAAAAATAAAAAGACCAAAAAAAAAAAAAACAAAGCAGAAAAAAATGCAGCACGCATGCATTTTTGAGGTGAACAGCGAACAAACATCGCGCAGGATACAAATAGCAAATGCCATATCGCCTCCTTTGCACATTGTGCCTCCAAACCCGCTTGAATGTATCCTGATGTTGCATTTTAAGCAGCTGCCTGCCAGGGCACACGAAAAATTTCTCTATATGCGTTGACAGCAGCAACATGCAAATTGCACACGCACTCAAACACACACACACACACACACCCTGTTTAAAAGTGTTGGCTGTCAAAAGTTACAAAAGCAGCTGTTTTCACATTGAAAGCAAAGTTGCGAAGTTTTGCATTTAATATCTTTATTTATAAATATCTTATAATAAACCTAATTGAGGCTTAAATGGGCAATGATTATTTATGTTCGTTTTCTTACGTTCATTGTAAATTTAACATTCACTTTGATATCGTTTTTTTACACTTTTGTTCACTGACTCTGGAGTTTGCAAGGCACTTCGTTATCTGCATGATATGTTTACAAGGAGTATTCAATTACCAATATATTTTTTAAGACAAAAACGCTTTTAAAGTCTACAGTTTAATGATAAGCTCTGCCAGCTCGTAGATCAATTGCTTGGTAAAAGTAATTTATAAATATTGGTTTATATTTTTTAAACGTATTCATATACTAATAATGCTATATCCAATAAAATTTTTTAGCTATAAAGAAGCTAAACCTTGGCACAACTTTTTAAATGTCATGTCGCAGACTTTTGATGTTTTTGGCATGTGTCTGGAATGCGTGTGGATGTGCTCTAGTTAGTGTGTGTGTGTGTGTTTGTGTGTGTTTGTGTGTGTGTAATTCGAGTGCATGCTGTTTGCTTAGCATGCAAAGCTTTACAAAAGTGCCAAATGTAACGAAGATTAAGGATGGGCAAGTGGCACGTGCTGACCTCAAGGCGCGTGGGAGTTTGGAATAGATGGAGAGAGAGAGAGGGAGAGTGGGAAAAAGGAAAAAGAACTTGAACTGTGAAATATGTTACGTGCTCGCCATTGGCTGGCCGTTGATTTATGCCACTTGAGTGGAAGCTTCAAAGTGTCAATACCGGACTTGGCTGGCTGAGATGCATTTTAGCCAAATTGCTTTGTATGTGGTCGCTGCTGCTTCCGGTATTGTTAAGTGCGCACATCGCTGGCACTTAAACAAAATATAATAGCCCCAGCTCGAGTAAACTTTGTAACTAAATACGAGCGAACTCCACCTTCTGTTGGTGCGCTTGTGCTGCCATTTATATAAAACTGTAATTCCATTTAAGTCCATTACACGAAATGCTCGCTGCCGTGTACACACACACACACAAACACACATAAACCAAAAAAACGCCAAGTCCTGCAATTGCAACTGCCACTGCAACACAAGTGGCAACAACAACAACAACGGTAGCTTGAAAGAAAATTTGCTCTTTCACTTGTAGCTGCGATGTTTTTGCTATTGCTGGGTGTCCTTGGCAGGAGGATAGCATTTCAGCACTGAAAATAATAACTTAAGTAATGTCATTAAAAGGCGAAAATGGATTAGATTTTTTTTTTTTTGGCTGTAAAGCAATCTGCAGTTGTTTTAGGCACTGCAATCGTGAATTGCCAAGGGCAACTGCGCGCAATATGCCTTAAATATCTCAGGTTTCAATAAATTATGCATAATTATGCAAGGTAATGTAAAACTCGTACACTGCCAATTAAAACATTAAATTGAAATAACCCTGAAATTCAGTAATCGATTTTGCCTTGTGATTTATTCATGACCATGAAATAAATTCAATATTATTTGACTGCTTGCAAAAATGTTGAGAGCATCAAGCTAAAATACAATTTTGTTGACTTTTTATTATTATTTTAAGTCGGGAAAGTCTGCTCATCAATGTTTGCCAGTGAATTTAATAAATCTAAGCCTTACACTTTCAAAAAAAATTATTATTCAAATCTTAAATACAAATTTAATTTTAATATAGAGAGAATCGATTCGGAAACTTTATGCTCAACTATTTTAATATTTAGAAAGAAATTTTAGTGCTTGAATATTGTTGTATTAGATGTTTTTTGCTTGCTGTACTTGGCGCTAGCCTGACGATCATATGATGAATGACAACACTTCTCTACCTCTTGTTATCTCTTTCTCCATTTCACTATCCATGTTTATCAATCATTTTTGAGCTATTTCTGGTCAACCCACGCTAAGGACTAGTTGTTGATTGCCATGGAAATGGCGCTTCCCAAGCTGTCGTTTGGTTAGTTTTATGTCACACCGACATTGACAACCACTCAAATAAGCAGTCGATTTCCATTATGATTATGTATCATGCTTGCGAGGGTTGCCACAAAAGTTTCGCTTCTAGCTATGATTGGATTTTGGTTTTTGTGTCAGTGTAAATATCAATTCGGACTGATTTCGAATAATATTTATATTTGATGTATGTGTTTATTTTGTTTAAAATGCAAATATAATTTTGTTGTGCTGCCCTCGATAATAGTGTGTGTGTAAAACACTTGTTTACAATCCTTGCAGCTGTCTGAGTTGCCCTTGAGGCATGTTATAAAAAAACAAAATTCAAGCTGCCGCTGACTGACATTGGCTTGTTATGCGCATCGCTGCCAAATGTAGCACAAGCTTATGAAATATTTCACGCCATGTGCGACGCGACGCGACGTCAGTCACATTTTACGACATGCCAATGATGGTGTCATAAAAAAGTGAGAGATACAAAGATGTTGTCGGACGGGGTCGGGTCGCGACGAGTCAACGCACAAGAAAAGTTGTAAATCAGTTGCAGTTTTTCTTTTATTTTTTTTTTTGCCCAGGGAACAAGCGGCTGGCTCGCTTTCATGTAGCTAATTGGGTACAAAGCGAAAATACCGCAATCTCTCAGCACTTGAAAGGCTTTAGTTAGTGAGTTTCTTTCAGGGTAAAGTGAAAAATATGGCTGCTGGACATTTATGCTTATGCCGGAAACTGTCACGCAGCGCAAAATGGCGCAACTTCCGCATGAGTATGTCGGCGACGTCAACGCAACGCAACAGACTGAAAGGCAGACAAAGCCAGACAGACAGAAAGAGACAGATCGAGAGAGAGAAAAGGCGAAGGGTGGTGTCTGTACAACTGCTCAACTGTTTGACTGGGGCGACTGGACGACTGGCCGACTGATTTATTGCACTTTAAATTCGGCGACATTTTTTGCATGTCGTTTATCTTCATTGCGTATGCCAAGAACTAAAGCAAAGTGCACCGGCCATAAATAAGGCAAGAAAATATATATATACATTCATATATATATTTACACACATATATAAATATTTGTGTGTGTCTTACAGACAACAGCCATTCCAAATACTTGACTTGTAATTTTCTAAAAGCTTACTTCACATTTCTGCATATTTTTGGCATGCAAAGTGCAATGGCAAGAGTTCAGTTTGGTTTCTCTTCTTTTATACGGGGTCAGGATTTTCGTTGAACTTTGCTGAAGTGCGCTACAACTGTTAACCTTTGGTCAATATTTTTTTCATGAAATTTAAATAGAAATTTAATTGGATCAGTCATATTGAAAATGCAGTAGCTAAGGTGAATTAACAAATTGAATCAATTTAGATTTAGAAAGTTTTTAATGTTCATCTTTATTCAATCAATAAATGTTTTTATCAAATTAAATATATTTTCCATGATTCAAGATCAAGATCTGAGATCTGTCACTTAAAAACTTAAACGTTAACTAAAACGCCTTATGTACTTAAATGTAGGGTATTTTTGCCAGCGGTCTTGACTAGATTTATATCCAAATCATATAAAGCTCTCCGTGGGCAACGCACATGGCAGTAAGTTTTCCTGCTCTAGCACTGACCACAAACTATTTAAAACTTTTACCTTGGGCTTGGACTGAATATTCGTGCTAGCATCAGAAGAAAATTTAATTAACTGCCACACACAAATTAAGGCTGAAATTAAAAGCTATGTGCAATATAATAAATTATATGAGAAATTTCATGTGTTTATTTGATTAGATATGAAATACTGCTGTTGCTTACGTAGTTCTCGGCCAATCCTTTGGCCTCTTGCTGCTTATAAGAAAAGTCCTAATCGATTTTGAATTATTTACCATGGCATGCATTAGCAAAATGAAATATCTGACTAATAATACGGCTAATGTTCGCATATTTAATGTGTGGTCGTCATGCAATTTCTGGGCTTGCTCAACTAATCCAACTAATGATGCAAACTGATAAATGTCCAAATGCATTTGGCCAAATGCGCTTGAGCAACTGAGAATTGGCCAAGTCAGGATTAGTCATGCGGTTTTTGATAGCTCCTTGTTGGCTGGCGCACCTTTTTCTTTCTCGAAATAACAAAGCGAGAAAAATGCGAGCAATTCGTGCTGGCCAATAATTCAATAATTTTACGCTTAAATCATAGCAAATTAACCCATTTCCGGCGCAGACAGCGCCACATAAATTATGACAGCGACGTGTCCCAGCCCCGTGCAGAGGCTATGAACCGAGACCGCGGCGTTAGCCGCCTTGGCCAACCGACGCCTTGTCTCAGAGTTATATTTTCTACTTCTGGTTATACCCTGTATCTATTAAAAAATTAGAAGATTTGTTGGAGCAGAGATATATTTTTGAAGTGAACATAGTTTTTAATTTAAATTTTTTTAAGTTTGATAACATGCTGATTAATCCAATCAAGAAAAAAAGCAATGCTCAAAAATGTATATAAACTAACTTTATACCAGAAATATTTTAGTATTTTTCACAGCTTTGCCTTTTCAATTCTTTCTGTTCCGAGAATTTGAATTATGTTTTGTTCGTACATTTTGTACACAAAGGGTATCGCCCAGTCGGATAGGAACGCTTAATGCAGGCTTTGAACTTGTTTTTGTGCCATTTGAAAGGGCGCTGTAAAAAAATTCAAAACGTCTTTTTCCTTGGCGTCTTGTGCTTATCTTTGGGGCGGTCGCACTGTCAGGTGTGAGTCCTTTGATAGTTGGCAGTAAAAGTTACTCTGCGCATTCGCGTGAGCGTGAAAATGGTTTTTCGTGATTTTGCCCAACACCCGCCGGCACTCCTCCAGCAGTCAGCTGCCGATAGGCATGGGGCGGAGTTGGGCGGTTGGGCGGATGGGCGGATGGGCGTTGGCTTTGTTGCGCTTCGCCGAAGACAAGCTGACAAATGCTGAAACGTATCGTATGCCATCTATCATCGTGCATTAGAGTGGCGTTGGACGTTGGTCAGGCGGTTTGTAGCATTGGTTGTGGCTTGGTTTCGGTTTCAGCCTGGTCTTGGCAGCAAGTTAAGTGCCCGTTCAATGGCCAGTTTTATGTTACAATGTTAATTTCCTCTTTTCGTCTCGGTTCAGACTTTTACTCAAAACTGATTGCATGTGTATGTGTGTGTGTGTGTGTGTTTGTTGTGCTTGTGGTGTATGTCAGAGATTTATGCGCCCGCGGCGCAATCATGCGGAATGCATGTTAATTACTGCAACCCTGCCAGGCGCACCAAGAGCAGCCCATTCACCCACCCACTCGTGGGCTTAGCTGAAACCTCGCAATTTGCCTCGTCTCGTTGCTGTTGCAAATCAATTTGATGTTATTAGTTAATAATTACGACACCGCAGTGCCAGCCAGCTACATTGTCGCACTTAACCAGCGACAGCCAGCCAGCCAGTCAGCCAGCCAGCTGGCTGGGGTTAATGCATGCGACGTGTTTGAACTGTAAATGAGCTGGAAATGTCAGCTACCTGTCTCCCATCCAATACTCCATCCATTCACCCTGTAAGTACTTTAAAGCGTCGTCTGGCTTTATTTATGGCACGGGCTTCAAATAGAAAATGACTGCAAATGATGTCAGTTAATGAATAACTCAACGGCAGCAGCAGCAGCAGCCGGCAATTACAACAAAACTGTATTACAATAATTTGACAACGCACGTGCCGCAGCCGGGCCTGACCTAGTCTATATACCGGATCGGATCGGTCGTATCCGTGACCCACCCACCACGTAGGCAATTGCCCGGAAATGTTGCTGCGGCATAATTTGTCAATTGTGCGTGTTGATTTCTGAATTAGCTAATTTGGATTTTAGTTATTAGATGCTGATTACGCACTCTCCATACCACCTATGTGTGTGTGTGTGTGTTTGTGTTGTGTGCTTTTAAAAATAGTTTCAGCCCACACACATTTGTCAACTAACGAACTTTCATATTATTTGAATACCCTGCTTTCATAAAATGTATACATAGGGAATACTTCTGTGGAGGCAAAAAATGTAACAAGGAGAACAACATTTGCACAGACTGTTAAAAATCATATACTATATAAGCTAGAACATCCTTGAACATCCTTTTAACTTGGTATTTTTAACGACACGTTTCTTCTTTTTTTTTCTTGTTTTCTTATCTTGCTCTTAACACAGGGTATCTTCTTAATCATCTACCATTTTAGCATGTTGGCCCTTGCAGTTTTAACAACCACATTAGGCCGCTTATTTTGCGGCCGTGGTTTGTTGTTTGTTTTAGTTTGTCAAATGCATTTCGAATTTATTCTAATTTGTTCAATATGTCTGCACGTTTTTCTATTGTTGGCTAGAAACTACTGTTTCTGCGGTGATATTTTTGATTAGAACTGCAAATTGTCATATAATTAATTGTAATCATTTTTTGTGGTTCTTTTTTCCTGTCAATTTCCATTTATTACATTTTGTAACATTAAAATTTATGGGCAGACAATTTACATTGGCTCAAATTGCATATAATTTTTGTGGGTTGTAGCAAACAAGTAAACAAATCTTGTTATTAAAATCGAATAATTTTTAGTTACATTCTCAAATTTATAAAAATTTTGGGTTTTTTTCGCTGCCAGCTCTCATTACTATAAATTATATGTACACCTGTTCACAGTGTTTTCTATGTTATTTTTATGATATATAATTTTAATATCGATCGAGTACTTTTCTATTTACATTTATTGCATTATATTTACACATTTACACATCTCGTATATGCATTTTAAAGCCAATTACATAAGTACTTATTTGTGTTGGTTTATAACTTAAATTGGCACTCTCTATAAACCACTTAAAAAATTATATTTTGAATATTATTTAAAAAATGGAAAGTAAAAGCGAAATTGCAATGTTTGGAGAATATGTTTTGTAATGGGTTTTATTTTTTATTAATATTAAATAAATGTTTGAAATTGGTTTTTCGCATTTCAAATTATTGTTATTTTTAAACAAGAAGGAAACCATAGTTTTGTATTTGTATATGCCTATGATTATCTTTAAGGTTTCTAAAAGTTAATTTTGTTTACAATTCATATATATATATAATTTTTAACCGCTTCTTACCAGTCAAAATTTCAAACAATTTCCCAAACTTGGCAAGTATTTTTTATTCACAAATCACAAACTGTTCCCACTTTTGCGTGTACTCTGACTTTCCTTTGTATATGAGTTCTCTGCTCACTCTTATACGCTGCCCATTCCCATGCACAAAGCTTTCGCTCCAAAAATGCCATCCTTTATACTTCCGTCTAAATATTATACAATATTTGTGTGCGAAAGCTCTCAGGCAAAGCTTTGGCTTGATAGGCTCAACCCGTAATACATTTTAATTCCATTTAAGCAAAGGATGTACAGACGCGAAGGCAAAACAAAGCAATTAAATTGGGTTTTGAGATACAATTTTTTACAAATTTAAAAATAGGTTCATTTTGCAAAATAGATTTAATTGATTATGAATATTACCAGGAATGTCTTAGTTACCATATCAACGTGTACTTAAAAAGTTTTTTTCTTCTTTTATTTAATGCTGTTGTTTTTGTTCTGCCTAAGATTTTTAGCTCAAAGCTAAAGGCCACGAAGCCCAACGAATTCTAAAGAGTTTTCAAAAAGAGTTAAGTGCAAATCATTGCCTTTTGTCACAGGGGCTGTGGCCTTTGCAAACCTTGATTGCTTTTGATTAAGCACTTTTCTTAGAAAGTTCTATAAAGTTTTTTGATTTGAATTGTATTATATTATTTATTTCTTTTACTGGCTCGGAGTATAGTAATGTACCTCAAATAGAAGAGGATCTTTCATTTTGACAATTTCAAAGTTAAATTTAGTTTTTGTGTAAATATGTACATTTTTTATTTAACAAATATTAAGTAATATGATATTTTTATTTTGTAATTTTATATATAAATATAAGTTTATACTTTATAAGAAATATTACTCGATATTCGTGTAGTTGTGCATTTAATACATCGTTTTTGTTGTATTTATTTAAAAGATTATTTCTCATAGTGCGGAGCTAAGGATAAATGATAACAGGGTACATTTTGGTCGAGAACACGCAGATAATTTTTTTTTTCAATGCCTGCCAATTAAGCATTTTGTTGTTGCGATTCTGTTTCGAATGTTGCCTTATGTAACGGCTGTCATAAATATTTTGTTTGTTGTCTGTTATAACAATAAAAATTGCTGATCTGTCATTTCGTGCAGGCATATTTAAAAAAAAACCTGCAAGAATATACAGAGAGAGGCAGCTGCATTGCAATCCCTTTACCGTACTTGATGCAAAAGAAAAAGCAACAGCAACAATAAAACCAGCCGCACTTGCAACCAGAAATAGCAACAACAACAAAAAGAACAACAACAGCGACAGCAGAATACAAAAAAAAAAAAAAAAATGTGGTGGCATCGCATTTAAGTGCGCTTGCGAGCGCATTATTGGCTTTAAGAGATAAGATGAAAATAAACTACTTTTACACACATAACGACATACACACACACACACACAATCGCAATCGCATGCACACAGCAACGCAGACAGAGTTGCAACAACACCGACCACAAATTGACTAAAACCATGCCCAAACGCCCAGGGGGTGTGAATTGGAGATTCAAGGGTTGGGAGGGATGGAGCAGGCTGGAGGCTGGAGACTGGAGGCTGCAGGATGCAGCCGCACGGTGCTCGTTGTGTGCCCTGTGCCGCTTCTGTAGTTTTCACTGTCTGTCACAAGACAATTTGTGCGCGCAAAACACAAAATAATACACAGATACACACACACACACACACACACACACACACACACACACACACACACACACACACACACACACACACACACACACACACACACACACACACACACACACACACACACACACACACACACACACACACACACACACATATACGAGTAAGCATATGCATGGCACAAGCTGTACAGCTGCTGCTGCTGCAGCCTCGAGGGTCTGTTGGTTTTTGTATGTGTTACGCCGCGTATACGTAATGCTACCAACTGCAAGCACACACATACATATGCATGCCTCATACATACGTAGTTGTAGTTGTATATACACTTATCCCGCTGCACTGTAGAGATTTCAAGTGAATAACTTGTGTGGGTAAACATTTTAGATTTTGATAAATTGCAACTTATACGTTTTCTGTATAAATAAAAGATTTACGTAAATCGCCTGGTAAATGGCTGTAAGGAAAATGCGCTACTCACTCGCGGCAGCAGCTCTTGTTGTTGTTGTTGTTGTTGGGTGCGGTGTGCGGCATGTGCATAACAAATGCTTAGTGACGTGACCGTCGCCCCAACTGGCAACCGGCAACTGGCAACTGGCAACTGACTGCCTGGCTGACTGGTTGCCTGGCAGCTGCTAACTGAGCCTGGACAGCCAACATCAGAAAAGGTAAACCATATCATGAATTCGGCTATGCATTACTTTTGATAAACTTATGCTAGTTTTTGAGCCAAAAGCCGAAAAGTAGCCAGTCTCAAGCATTTTGGGTAGCTCGAAATTGCTGAAGCGTTTGGACGCCAGCTAAAATGTTAACCATAATGTTAATTGTTGATCACAAGAAGCTAATTATTTGCATAACAAATTTAAAGTATTTATGTTCATTTTGACAGCTAAAATATTTTAAAATATTCATGTCTTACTATCTGCACGTTTCCCTGGCGAAATACAATTAAGTTACAAATGTTGGCTTAAAATAATTGAAACAAAATATTTAATATATTTAATATAAATATATCAATTGAAAAAAATATATAAGATTATAAATTCGTTATAAATTTGGAACGGAAAATTTTTGTATATTTGCATACTTGTTTTTAAGTACTCACTTACCCTTAAACTGTGGCTTGATCACTGATCAGTAAAGACTGCAAATTGCATTAGCTTTTATTGATTACCAAGCTTAATAGACAACCGATATACTCATTGCTGTGTAGGGTATAAAGTGGCTTAAGCCTTAACTTGTTGCAATTTTTTGTGCATTTAAATTCAATTTATTTAAAAGCTACTTGGCCAAGAGTGTTCCCGTTATCATCAGCAACGTGCGTGTTACCACGCGTAAGTCTTTTAGATGCAACTGAAACTGCAGCAGCAGCCACTGCACCTACATCAAGAGTGGCAACATGTGTGTGTGTGTGTGTGTGTGTGTGTGTGTGTGTGTGTGTGTGTGTGTGTGTGTGTGTGTGTGTGTGTGTGGCAATCTGTGCGTGACCCCAATGCCATTTAATCAACATTAGTGGCTATGGCGCGACTAAAACGGAAACTAAAAAGACTGCTGCTGACAAAAAGAACACATTCACATCAAATGGCATATTAATTGCTGCCAGTTTGTTGGCGTGTTTTAAACAGATTTGTGTTCTGTGAAAAAAAAATGGAACCAATGAACTTGAAGAAGACAAAATACAGGCCACATTTCAGCATATGTAAATTGAACACAAATGGGCTTTTAACTATTTTGATGTATTTTGTCCAGAAACATTGTCAAATTCCATGTAGCTGACAGTAAAAAAATGTTACGAAAATTGTTTGATAGATTGGAAGCAACCTTCTGAATGACATTTTAAATATTGTTATTTTACAGAAATTGGAATTAAAGACACAATGTTATATAAGACTATTTATATAGCGATTGTGAGAGTTGAAAAACAGAATTTATTTATAATTACATTTAAAATTTCTTCTGAAACGGGTCAAATGTTTTTCTTTGTTTTGGAGATCAATGCAAAAATCAATTTGCTATCAATATCATTTTTATTTTTAGAGGATTGATTAAGTTAAGAATGAAATGAAAACATTTGCGAAATATCTGAGCATAAAATATTTTTCATTAATGGCTTCTCTGTCTCTCCCCCTCTTCTTGTTTTGCAATTGCTATTGCACATTTTTCTTTCCCTTTATTCGAGCAAAATCCCACGATTCGAGCAAATTTTAAATCGATTTTTTGCTGGATTAATGTGCTGAACTTCTGCCTTATTGCGATTGGTATTGCGCGCTAATGCCGCAACTTTGTGTCCGTTTAGCGCTAACTGCCATTATTTTGAGTTTTATGAACGGGCAAGGTCAAATAAGCACTACAGCTGCAACAGAGCCTTGCGGTGCGTCGGTGAAAACTACGCCAAAATGTTATATACTACACATCAATTACAAGAACTGGGGGGATCAACACAAAAATAAAAAAATATACAAACTATAACAGCGTCAGAAACGAGAAAAACTATTAACAACTTTTTTTGTCGGCCAGCACACCGCAGCGCGTTTTTAGATGGTCAGAGGCGGCGGTATGGGGGTGGGGATGTGTCGGTTTGGGCGTGACCCGGTTTTGGGTCAAATATGCACATGCTACATTTGACCACAAAGTAAAACGGTTTTTGGTTGAGGAAAACGCTCAGCAGAAGTTTCAAATTCAAGTTGCAATGAGCACAAATAAATGAACGACGCACAGTGGAGTTGACTGCTGAGAAAAGTTGTGAAATAAGAATACAAAATTTAAAAACTTTTTGAAAAGAATTTAAAATATAATTTATATTAAGATAATAAATAATTGAATGATATTAACATATACTATTTAAAAAGTTTACAAACTTATTATGTATGATTTACTTAGTTCTTATTAGGTTGGCCCCACTGTGTGGCAGACGCAGCTCGTAGTTGCCAGTTGCAAACAGATGAGTTGGAATTGAGGGTTACATCATGTAACCCATCAGGCTTAGATTAAGTTTGCAAGCTTTGTTTGATATGTAGCTTAACTCACAAAATTCAATTGTATCAAAAGGTGGCAACACTGTAATTCATGCCAAGTCAAATGTGTAAATTTTGAGTCCGACAAGTTTTCATTTACCGTCTCGATTTATACAAACATTCATATATTTATATACTTATGATTGGTTATATCTGTATCTGTAATTTATCTTTTGTGGCAAAAAATGCAAAAATGTGAATGTGTTTTGGATGTTGAGCAACAATCGACATACATATATCATGTTTCGTTTCAAATATTACTAAATACTGTATTTTGTTCTTAAATGCAATTTTATTTATTGAGACTCTTTCTGGACCGCTGTGAGTTTTATTTGGCCAATAGATATTTTTTAATTAAAAGAAATACCAATTATTCTCTGATATGTCGCTGTGGTTAAGCAATACCATGCCTTAAACAATGTTTTGGTAAAAAAAAATAAAAAAAATTCCTGCGTCTGGCTTTTGGGTTTCCAGGTGGTCTGAAACCACAAAACCTAATTCCGTGCTGCTTACCTACCCAACTCGATTGGCTAAAGTGCTGTAAACTTAGTTGAACTATGCAAAGAATACTCGTAAATAAGTTCAACGACATTTTTAATTACATTTAAAGAAAGTTTTTTCACTCATTTTGGGTTTGTGGGCCTGCAAAAGATCGATTGATACGCATTGCTGGTCATAAATAACTAATTCCAACCACAAAGGCAAACAACAATATCAACAACAGCAACAACAACAACAGTCAAGGAGAAACTTAATTTCAAAATAATTTCGCCAGTTAAGGATGCTTCCAAGTTTTTGGTTAGCTTCGGCCAGAGTGCAGCAAAGTTTGCTTTCTAAGTTGGAGCTGCTTTTGCTGCTTTCTCTACTTTTGCCGCTGTTTAGGTTTTGTTTATAGTTTTGAGCGTGGCACACTAAATATTAATAGTTAAATGTTGTTAGGAACGCTAATGAAATGCACTCGCTAAGAACTTGGTGGCAACTTGTGCGGCATATAAATACTCATTCGGTGGAGGTGGTGTCGACCTAACCAAACAGCTACCCACTTTTCTATCCTGCTGAAGGACACGCCTGAAAAGTGCTTGCCACAAGCATTTTGGCTGTTGCGGAAGCATGCGTGCATGCAAGGACGACAAACTGCAAAATTTTTGCAGCGCTACGTGCTGTCCTGGTGCGTGGTCCTTTGGTCCTTTACTCCACACTCAATGTTCTCCTGCTACTGCGCCCTTCGACTGGCATTAGATTTTTCAACAAAAATTTGCAGCGCTTGTATGTTTTGGTTTTCATTGATACCCTGTAAACGGTTGTGCGCAAACGGATGCTTTAACTTAAGATATGTTTTTGAAAAGTATTTTTTTGTACTAGACAAAATAAAACTTATCGTAAACTTTTTTTTATCTTTTCTTCATACAGATTTCGAGAAATCCCATCCTAAATGGATGTGTAAATTAAGTGTTCAAAGATATCCGGAAAAGTTTAATTTTATCTACTTCAGTATCTTGCTCACCCTTTGAAATTATATTAAAATTAAACAAACAAATGAAGGCCTGTGAACTTAAATTACATTTCAAGAGAGCATTTCAAAGTGAATATAAAATGTAGAAAATTTTTTCAGTTTTTTTAGTTTTTGTTTATTATTTGGTGTTTGCTTCTGCGGGTGTTTTCTATTGCGTTTTTCGAACAAATTCAATTGCAGCACGTGTCGTCGCCCATGCACATAGGAATATGTGAGCGCGAATGTCTCTCTTTCTCTTGCTTTCGCCCTCTCCCTTTCTCTCTCCTGTTGCCTTTGTCTATGTTTATTGTTGGTGGTGTTGCGTTGCTGCTGGAATTCGAAAAGCAACTGACGCCAGCAGTTTCGGCCCAATGCCGCCCCCACTTTATCGGGATTATATTTGTGAAAAAGAAATGTCGCATGGGTGCAAAAAAATGCATGGCACAACAAACTTGTTTGCCAACGCTCGCAAGGGTGCTAAGGTGCAGGGGTCGAGGGTCGCCGTGGGGCAGGCTCTGCTCAGCTCAATGGTGGCTCACGTAGTTGTCTGTGGCCACGAAAAAGTTGCATAAAGTCAACAACTTTCAGTGGTTTAGTGATGTGAAAGTTGCTAAGCTGCTGCTTCAACGTCTGCGTCGTCTGCGTTTCTATTCGTTCATCTCCGGCTCCGCATCCCCCCCTTCCCCCTATCTAAGCTTTCATCGATGGCCCTAGAAGGTCAATTACACGTGATCTTGAGTTAAAATGCGTGTAAATACACAGTGGACAAGTACAGATAGTAGATTTAATGCACAGCGGATTTAAAGATATGTTTAAGTCAATATAATTTTCAAAACGTTCGAATTATTTCAGCGGAAAGTAAATAGCTGATTTGGTGAGGTTGGGGGTAGGATAATAAAAAGAGACACTAATTATTATTTGTCCGTTAGATTTGCTTTCTAATGCTTTCGTGCCTTCTTTGTCAATATAATTCTCTTTCTCGTGATTTTTAGTTTCCCTATCTTTTTTTCTCTGTGTGTGTGTCTCTCAATTTTATATCAATCATAGAGAGTACATACATAGCACATTGGCTCTAAAATCTGACATGTAAACATCTCAGATCCATGGCTTCTACTTTTCAAACTCTGTCAAATCTAAACCGATTTCCATGTTTGATGGCATTTTGTTCATGGTTCTTTTTCTAAAATGGTTCTGTAAATTATAATAATAGTAATAATTATAATCAATATTAAAGTTCTTCATAGCTTTCGTAACTCGAAGAATTGTTCAAATAAATATGTACGTATATGACAGAAGAACATTTATAGTGAAGTGGGTCTCAGAATCTCAATTCGTATAAGCTTAATATATACTCCGTTAATCAAAAACAATGTATAAGTATTCAAGTAAATTAGCGTAATTATCATGTCTGAGCGGCAATTAATTAAAATACGGCGAACAGTGCAACAACAACTTTAAGCCGTGGCCATTAATAATGTGAACAGTGGCAACGACAAACTCAAACTCAAAACCCTCAAAACCATAGCATACTTATATGGGCACACATTTTTGAGTGAAATAAAATGTAATGTCATTAACAAGAACGCCGAATGGCCGAATGCGGGCTGGGGGCAGAGCATGGGGGGGGGGATGTGTACATCATGTGGGGAAAATGTTTGCGACGCATAAACAAAAATTGTCACTACAGGGCAGGGAAACACGGTAAGCCATTAACTAAACAGCAACAAATAAAACAAAACAATGTGCTAAACTGTGATATTGTTACAACGAATGGCAGACACCCTTAAACAAATTGAAAATATTGAAATATTTGAATTTACTACTGAAATGCCATAGGAAGTAAATAAAACATTGTGAAAAAGTTTCTACATTTTTTGAGAATGTACCAAATTTAACTGGGACTCATACTAATAAGATTAGTAAGATTAGATTAGGAATAAATTTTACCAGTTTGAGTATATTAGCTAAGAGTATGAAGTCGCACACACTTTCCCCTGGGCAAAACACACGCCACGTGCAGGAGTTGTCAAAATAGTTGTAACCCAGAAATAGTGGCACTTAATGAAATAAAGTTTCCCCCAATGAGTGCGACCCACATGCTGTCAATGCGTTAAACAATTTGCAGCGGAAAATGCAATAATTAACTTTAGTACCTGCTTGAGTGACATTGTGGCATTTGGCTGGTTGTTTGCCTGTGCGTGTTCTTGTGGGGCGCCCGCACTCGAGTGGGCGGGAAGTGAGGCGACATGTGGCAGGCATGTTTAAAACGTACTCCGGTCTGGCACCAAAAACGAGCAGCTCTTTGGGAGAGAGTATGTTGTGTGGTGCATGTTTTTCTAATTCAATTAAAATTGGCAGCCTGCTGCTGCCGCAACAACAATAACAACAATAACAACAACAACGACAACGGCAATGCAGCGACGGCTCATTATGTCCTCTGCATATGCAGCCCAGCCTCTAGCTTCCGTCTCACCCGCAGCCTCTGATCCATGTAAGCATCTGTTTACGCTTGTATTGGTGTTAATGTTAACTGTCACTACATTTGGCCGTATGTACCCATGTCGAGTTCTGGGGCTGCTCTTCTGGTTCGTTTGCTGTTTAAGTTTATTATGTAACTGTAAAAACAGGCCTGTCAGTGTGTGTGTGTGTTTTGTTTATCTGTGTGAGTGCGTTTGCATTTGACTCCCGTTGCGTGGCTGTTGTTATAGATTTAGGCCTGGCTGTCGTTACTGGTTAGCGTGCCTTGTAAATAATTGAAAAACAATGGCTGCATTTTTTCAACAGCATGTGGCAATGTTTATTTTTCCTACTTTGGGAGTTAGATCGTCTGCTGACTTAGATAATGTATAAACAGCATTTGCCAGGGCATAATTAAGCTCAATAATAGTTATCAATCAATAATAGTGTTTATTTTAGTGTTTAGTTTATTTCTTTAATAAATTTTCTTTATATGCATTTAATTCATTTTAAATCAAGTATACAATACAATTTTGTTAAATAATTCTTTTTTTGTATATATATATATATTTATTGTTTTGCAAGGCATCGATGCCTTATGAACAATATGACATTAGTTTAAAAATATCACCGGGTTTTTAGTTGATTATAACTAGAAAACTATAAGTATAAGCATGAGCTTAGTTGACCAATTGGCCAAAAGACCTATTCTTCAGCCGGCTGATGGGATGGGCGTCTTTGAGCTCTCTTGCTAGCCTGTTGGCATGAGCGGTTAGTCGATGAGTGTAGTTTTCACTACACTGCTTAATTTGTTCTTCCACCCAGGCTATTTGCATATCCCTATGCAGCACGGTGTTGCGCACGTAGAAGGGAGCTCCAGTTATGCTTCGAAGTGACCGGCTTTGAAAGCTT
>SCDY01000473.1:0-58928 GCA_004143825.1 Drosophila micromelanica
ATTTTAAATGTAAAATCAAAGTTAATGAAAAATCTTGATCAAAATGCCATCAAACATGAAAATCGGTTCAGTTTTGACAATTTTATGGGTGTTTCAAATGTGAGACCTTTGGGTCCAAGAGATGTCAAAATTGAGAACAATTGTACTCCGATTTTTTAAATTCCACTAAATGCTTCACACAACATTTGTGCATAGTTACATATATGCAGAACTTACTGTTACACATGCCCTTGCAAACTTATAAAGCCCTTGGGCAGGGTATCATTGAAAAGTATCAGGCGAAAGATCTCTCGGTTCGGTCCCAGACCCCAAACGACCCTGTGCATTTACATCAACCGATTGTCTAACAGCTGGCACAGCTGAAGCAGTCGCCTCCATCGCCGCCCATCCCTCATCGTGGTCCTCTTCCTCACATGAAGGCAATCAAAAAATGAGCTGTGCTTTTTTAATAGGCCTTTTACAGATTCACAATTTCGTCGTAAAATTTGTGCATAGAATTAAATGCTCAGAATTTGGGATTATTTTTAAAACATTTGCACATTTCTACAAAACATCAAGCCCATTGGCACTGGCACGCTTCGCCGTATTCGCGAATCAGTCATAAAACACTCGTCATTCATTCGTGCGAAATTTTAGCACCCAAACAGATTCAAATTAACTTTACGCACAGTGGGCTAAGGGCCAATGGGCATATGGCCAAATCAATCAGTAATATCTACTTCAAACGGGGGTTTACAGTATTTCAGTAATATCTTCTTCAAAGGGGGTTTACAATATTTACTATTTAATTACCGATGGGTGTATGATAAAAATGATAATTCATAAGAGTCTGATATGCATTACTCATTACCAATGGTATCAATAAGTAAATAATTGAAATTGTTGAACGATGTTGAAGAGTTTTTTCATATCGGAGTTGTCCTTGTTTACACATAATACATGATAATAAAATTGAAAATTGTTTTTTTTTTTTTGTAACAAGTACAAATGCATTTTGATTCAGATTTTGACATATTCAAAATTAACACTAATATCAACTTAAAACTGTTGGCAAGACTTTTTAAAAGCAACTTTTGAATAGAACAACTTTTTAAATATTAATTGCTTTTGTGAATTACTGATTTTTGTATACTAATTTCGCGAAACTATCGTTTGATATTGGACTCACAGTTATGAGAAAGCTAAAAATATTGCGTTACGCCGAGATCTTTGAGAAATGATTTGTATCATCTTTTGTGTAGCAATCAATAAATTAAATGCGGCCACTGGAGAGTGGCGTCGACAGCTGAACCAGAGATCGGTTATTATATATATATGTATATATTTGTATGAATAGAAACAACGTTGATTTGTATACAAACACACTACATATTAAATATATTTGAAATACGTAAGCAGAGCAAAGTTCTTGGAATAGCGTGGAGGTCTTATGCAGTATTAGCCTAAGAGTGTGCCAAGAAAACAAAAAAAAAAAGAATACAATGGGGGAAAACGTTTTAAATTTACCTGAAATTTTCTGGGCTGTCATAAATTTTGAACACTGAGTAGACAAGTTTCGAAATAAAACCAGCTAATTTATTTAAGTGGAAACTGAATATTCTTGATTTTGGTTAAACTATATGCACGTGAGAATTGGGTGTGTGTGTGTGTGTGTGTGTGTGTATGACACACCCAATGAAAATACGAACCGTTCACCGTCTCAAATGAAAACGTTAAGGAAGTGACACAAAATGCCAACACAAATGAGGCTTTTAGCATCTCAAGATGTCTCCTTCAATCCGTTTTGCGCTATTGACAGCTGGTAATGGTAACGGCTTTGGGTCTCGCACGCAACTGAAACTAGTTCTGTTTGCCATTCTCACTAATGGACTGTGCTGTAGTTGTCTTTTATCAGTTAGTCCGTCAGCGCTGACTGATAACGTCTTTGGTGTATTTATTTATATATAAAATAGGCAAAGACTCTGCATTTGACTCGACCAAGTAATGGACAAGAAAACCCTGACTTCGAATTCTTAAATTAAATATAAATCTATATAAATACATATAAGTAAAAATGTTGCTTAAGGATGAACAAAATTCGAAATAACTAGTTTATTTAAGAAGAATTAAATTGTCTTAAAGAAAATATATATAATTTACTTATATACCTTTGATCATCTACAGCCTGAACGCTATGTACCCGGCTCCCCCATTTTTCGCGACAGCAGCGCAGCGCCCAATGCCACGCCCACAACCCCTATAACAGCTGCGCCGTCAGCAGCAGCAGCAGCAACAACAACAACCACAACGGGCGCCTCACCCACCTCCAGGAGTCGTGGTCAAGGTAAGATCTGCTTTAGCCCTAATGTAAACTTAATTTCCTGCCAGATTTTCTCTGTAGCATGTACATGCAGAAAGAAGTCTCCCCCCACTCTCCCCCCACTTTTCCCGCACACATGTTTTTGGTTGACACACTTTCAGTGACATTTATGTAAATAAAGCTGAACTGGCTGGAAATGCTTTTTCTCAACGGGGCGCGACATATGCAAAAATTCGACATGTTGCGATCTTTTTTTTGGGTCAAAATCTTTTGACACCCTGCCCAAGGAGGGTTGCTTATTTAGCTTATTTTCAGCTATTTTGTCATTGATATTTTGCGAAGCAAACGGACAATGCCATTGAGCATAGTATTTGGCTCAGGTAGATGTAAACAAGAGCTACAGGTAAACAACAACAACAACAACAACAACAAGAGCGAGTGTTATCCAGACATTCGTTAGACGAATCTTCGACTCAATTATTTGTGGAATTTGATTGTACGATATTATTTTTATTATCTCTGTTTTATGTTTTTGTTTTGTTTTGTTTTCCTCGAAATCTCAATTCTGTTTACGTGCCAAATTGCACAGGTTGCTTTCAGCGGAGCAGCGTTTCCGTGCGCGTAACGGTAAAGTACCTCCGAGAGGACGCAAGCCCCCAACCCCCAACCCCAGCCCCAACCTCACATGAGTCATTAGCGGGTGTATGTGTGTGTGTGTGCGTGTGTGTGTGGGTGATTAAGGTGCGTGTCACGCTACAATTTATCGATTTTATTTGTCGATTTAGAGCGATTCTCGTATAAAGCCCAGAAAAAGTGCACATGTCACTTTTAGCTGGTGCACCAAATGATATCGCAGTGACATCAGATTAATGTGTCTCAGCTTAGATTAATTTCAATAGTGCAGCAAGCGTAAACAAAATGTAATTATACAGTTAGACAGGTTCATTAAGTTAAGTTGAGCTTATAAAAAAGAAAAACATTAATGTGCTTTTAAGAATGTGCATGAGAATTTAATTTAAAGTTTCTTGGAAAGCTTACACTTAATCTTAAGACTAAATATTTAGTTACCGATAATTACGTACCTTAACTAACTCCTCACTTTCCTTCCTTACTTCAAGTGTCTTGGAAAGCTTACACTCCAGGAATCTTGTACTTAGCTCACTTTTAAAAGCTTTTTGGCACTTTGTGCACTTAATTCTAAGACTAAATACTTAGTTTGAGCTAATGTCATTATCCTGTACCGATAATTACAATTACGTTCCTTGACTATCTCCTCACTTTCCTCACTCACTTCAAATGTCTTGGAAAGGAATTTTGAACTTAGCTCACTTTTAAAAGCTGTTTAGCACTTTATTGCCTTAATCTTAAGACTAAATACTTAGTTTAAGCTAATGTCATTATCCTACACCGATAAATATAATTGTCGCTTTTTTATCGCCAGCCATGACAATATCCCTTTCACATGCAGCACAGGGCAATGCAACGGCCACGAATAGCACCAACAGCAAAAGCCACAGCAACATTAGCAGCAACAGCAGCAGCAGCAGCAGCAACAACAAATCCAAGCCGCTGCCCACCTGCTATATGAGCACCCGGTCCGCGGCGATGATGGCACTTGCGCTGGGCCAGCACTCCAACGAGAAGACATCAGGGACACAGCAGGCAGCAGGCGGCAAGCAAACCATGTCCATGTCCAGTTCCAGTTCCAGTTCGAATGCCTCGCCACGCACCAACAATCGAGCTGTGTCTGCAGCGCGACCCGGCAACCGAGCCACGCCCACTACGAATACAGCTTCTTCAACAGCAAAAACAACAACAACTACAACTGCTACGCCCACGTCCACATCCGCGTCCAGATCCACATCGAAGCCATCGACGCCAACAGCGGCGCGTGCTGCTGCCCAGTTAAACGGCATGGGAATCCTCTCGGGCGGCAGCAACTCCAGTGGCTCGGACAACGATGGCTTCAGCACTTCGGGCTCCTCGACGGCAACGGCCCTGCGTCGACTCTACTTCAAAAGCGGACGCAGCATCAAGAACAGAATCAACTCATCCACCTCATCGACCCCCATCAACAGTCTGCCCATGAACGCCGTCTCCAGCGCGTATCACAACTCCGTGAGTGGGACGACAGCGATGCATTCAATGGGCGTCACCGGAGTGCCCAAGGTGAGTATCTTCCAAGCGGAAATAAAGTAGAAACTAGCAAGTAAAAATATCTCAGATCTTGGCTACTTAAACACCCACGAATAATATATACTCTCAATCAGTACAATACGCTCATTAAATATATATAAATTCGTGAGAATCGCAGAGAAAGGCGATACTAAGTTCTAGAAGCACATACATAAAAAATAAAAATAAATCAAGCCACTTAGTTAAATATAAATATTAAGTTAGAAAAAAAATCAAAGAAAGCTAAAGTAATGACTTCAAAGCCAGCTTATAATTTAAAACGACACAAATTTACTTTCCTAGAGGAAGTGCCAAGATTTTGGGTTTGTGCAATGTCCACCTTGCTGTCCCTTCGTCTATCTGTAGACTACAAACATATAC
Source organism: Drosophila micromelanica (assembly GCA_004143825.1). NCBI lineage: Eukaryota > Metazoa > Arthropoda > Insecta > Diptera > Drosophilidae > Drosophila > Drosophila micromelanica. The sequence continues at coordinate 4,856 of SCDY01000473.1, forward strand.
GATTTAATCTTACTGATAACTTCGTCTAAAGATAGCAAATGAAATTTTTGGATATAAAACTTAAATGTGGCTAAATTTTGAAATAATAATAATTTTGTGATTGAGTATTGTTCAGTCGGCTACATCCGACTGCAGCATTGTTACCTGTTCAGTTGTCATTTGACTGTTGTTTATTGTTGTTTGTTGCGCAGTTGGTTGTTATGGGCACTTCGTCGGCCTCCATTCCGGATACGACCATCAACACATCCACGGACTCGGCCTGCACCCTAATCACGAATGTGACGCACACGGACACCTCGGAGACGTGCGATTCCCTGGACCTGGGTAGGTGCATCGATCAATTGATTGATTGATTGATTGATTGAGTGACTGCCGTTTTAATTAATCCACTAATCACAATGGCTTACAATTCGACCTGCTCTTCTTTGTGCACCAGGCGACAATTCAGGACCCAGCGAGCCGCTGTTCAGTTCGCTGGAGGAGCCCCTGCTCACGGCCATACAAATCGATTCGGAGCATGAGGCTGGCGGCACTGAATTGGAACTAACGAGCTGCTCCCGCTATCCCCCCCGACCCGACATGAATCTCCAGGACAGCACCGAGGTAAGGTTGTTTCTGTTGTTGCTGTTGTCCTGCCTTGCTCATTTGCATACACACACACACACACACACACACACACTGTAGAGCCAGGAATCGTGTTTATCCATATTGACGGGGGAGCCCTCCTCCCGGACCCCGCTGCTGCTGTCGTCACGTCAGCCCAGCACGGCGCCGCCGCCCACGCGCGGGCGGGAGCACTTCACCTTCGATCCGCCGCAGTCGCCAAAGTCGGCGCGCAGCAGCGAGAAGGCCCGCAGCCACTTCACCTTCGAGGAGGAGGCGCAGCAGGCGCGCCGGGCCAGCAGCGCCCACTATGCGGCCACCAGCGAGGGCGATGAGGCGGTAGAGCGGCAGGAGGCGCGCTCCACGGCCAATCGCAACAAGAAACTGCGCGCCAGGGAGCGCGATGCGATGAATGTCAATGGGGGCGCTGGCGTTGGCTCTTCCCGGAATCGCATCTCGCCGAGCGTTTCGCCCTCGTCGAGCAGTCGCACCAGCCCCAAGCGTGAGCGCAAACGGACCACGCCCCCGGCCTCGACGGGCGCCATTGCCAAGATCAACTCGGCGCCGCCCACCATGAAGGAGGGCAACTTCTTTGGCAGCTGCCAGGGCCAAAAGCAGCGCCAATCACAGCAGCAGCAGCAGCAGCAGCAACAACAACAATCGCAGCAGCAACAACTGTCGCCCTCTTCCACGTCCTGTGCCCAGCAGCGCAAGTACTCCTCCAGCTCGTCCAGCGGCAGCAGCGAGAGGTGTCTGCGTGAGGCGGCCGCCGGCGGCACCATGTTTCCATTTGACCGGGAGGCGCTCGACTATGAGCGCATCCAGCGGGAATGCTTTGCGCCCAGCTCGGCGACGGCCAGCACCAGCAGCGACTCCGACGAGGCGGAGCACTGTTCCGTCTACGAGCGGAAACTGAGCGCGGACATCTTTCAGCAGTACTCGCGGCTCACCCAACAGGAGCAGCAGCTGCAGCAATTGAACCATGAGCGGGATCGTCCGCCGTCCCGCAAGAATTCGAAGCGCATTCGGCCAGATTCGGTGATACACACAACCATACGGGAGAATCAGCAGTATGTGCCACAGTCGGACGCATTCTATCCGCAGGCCAAGTCCTCCTCCTCGCCCAGCGATCATTCCTACGCCGAGCTGAACAAGTTCGATGATATTGCCAGCAAATTTGAGCAGATTCCACCCAAGCACGGCTCGAACTCGACGCTCAATCTGCAGGTGCTGCACATGCACAGTCCGGGCAGCGAGTCCCTGGCCTCCGCCTCGCTCAGTCCCACGGATACCACGCGCAAGCGCTCCTTCAAAACCAAATCCAAATCAAAGACGCAGTCGCAACTGCAGGCGCTGGAGGATTTGCTGCCGGTTTCGGGCAACGCCGCGGGCGCCATAAATGTGACCGCGAATCCCTTGGAGGCAGCCGCCGTTTGCAAGCAGCCGCGTGCCACAATCGTTGTCCAACAAGTAAGTAGATCCCTCCACAATTCTAGACTTCATTTCTATATCTTGAAGCCATTAAAAATGGCTAAGAAGGGTGTTTTGCAAATGTATGTAACAGGCAGAAGGAGGCATCTCCGACTCCATAAAGTGCATGTATTCTTGATCGCAACGAGCAGCTGCGTTGATTTAGCCATGTCCCTCTGTCTGTCCGTTTGTCTGTGTGAACGCTGAGATCTTAGAAACTACACACCACAACTTTTCGACTTTAGATTCTTTTAATCCTTACTCAAAACAACTTCTTCGTCTTGTCCCGTTTTATTAAAATCGATAAAAATCGATTTTAAGACATGGTTTTCTTACCATATCTCGGAGACTATAAGAGCTACAAGAACCAAATTTAGTGTGTTATGTTCGTGTAAAGCAGACACGGATTGCTCTTATTAAGTTCTCAAAATTTCATACAGATCATACTTTTAGTTAGGAAGTAAATCAAAAATGTAGATTTTAAACTGAACAAAGTTAAACTAGTTTTAAGAGTTTGTAAAGACAGATCGTCGGGTGAAGGGTATCTTCCAGTCAAGCGGTTCCGACTAGAGCCTTCTCACTATGAAATTATAGTTCATTTGATTGATGTAATTTGACCAGAAAGAAGCGTTCAGTATTAACAAGAAATGAATAACAGCGGCGTCCATTCTCCACTCTCCATATAGATATGGATATATGCATGTGTATTTCATTTGTCTGCCTCTCTGTCTGTCTATCAGCCTCTTTGTGTCTCATTTCCGCTTCTGGCTGCTCTCTCGCACTCTCTATCTCTCTCATCGGGGTATCTCTCGCGGATTCGCTCGCGCTGCTTTGTTGCTGCGCCTTGTGGCAGCTCATAAAAAGACTCGCGCCGCTGGCGGATCGATTCATTCAAATGTTTACGATCCGCCAGAGAGCAACACAACCAAGCAACAATCTATAAAAATATATTAAAAAAAAATACGTTAAAAACCACTGCGCAAAAAACCAAACAGTTCTCAACTGGAAAAATCACAAGTTCATTAAATACATAAAAAACAGGAATCAATCGTATCGAAATTATCGTTTTTGTGCCCGCCATGTAAACTGTAAACCGTAAACTGTGTACTTTCATTCAAACCAAGAGTCCAGATCTTAAACCAGCATAGAATCAATTAACTGTATTAACTGTGTGCAACTTTGAAAATTCGATTGAAAAGCTATTAAAGAAAAGCAACTGAGATGGCGCCATTTTACAAGCGCATCTGCCGCAGCCTATCGAAGCGCTACAAGGAGGTAGGTGTATCAAAAATTAATTGCAGTCAAGTTTATTGGTTCTGGCCATGGCTGGTGGAGTTCATCAACAGGCCATCAGATAAGATAGGAACGACCAGGCACGCAGTTCATTGTTTGGCACTGGCTGTTTATGGCGCCTATATCAATATCGATACCGATATGCTGATTTATTGAATGACGTCAATTTGAAATGGCCCTATCTACATATATATCTATATAATATTGGGTGAAAGTGGGGGGCTGGATTGCGTTTGTAATCAAGTGGCCATGAAAGTAAAGATGCCCAATTTAATTAGCTGAACTGACCATTCGAGGGCTATCTAAATCATTACCTAGTCAATAAAACTGTATATTAAAATTTATAATTTTATGCCTTACACATGATTCCCAATTTTATTTTGCTGTTAAAAGCTACACAATCATTTTTTGTTTTTTTTTTTATTATTACCAAAAATTAAGTAATTCCTATACTCAAACAAATTTAATTAAAAGCCATTTTCTTAACAGTAATTTTAAATTTTAAAATTTAAAAAAAATTTTTACTTTTTGATTTTACGAAATTTTTTCAAGATTTTTATATAAGTGCCAAAATGAAATATGCTTGCTTACATCCAATAAGACATATCGAGTTTCAAGAAAAGTCCTTAGGCTGCTTTATGGTTTTTATAAGCTCTTTTAATTGTTTTCCATGTAGTTAATGTACTTGTAAATATCATATATCATTTTTAATTGAATTGTTGCAGCCGTACTATATGTAAATATATGTATATGTATTTATAAAGCATCTTCCACATCTCATCGCCGGGCGATGACAGCTGTCAAAATAAACTACCAACAAATGAAAATGAAATCATGCCAAGGCACAGGTTGTCCGGTTTCTTATAAATATTCATATGCGTGTACTTTATGCATACATATTTATTTACATTCAAAATAAAAACATAAAGCATATGTAATCCGTGTCCAGACTGTGGCTGAGACTGAGACGAAGACAGCGACTGTGGCGAAAAACAATGTCCAATGTCCGCGCTGTCCACCTTCTTACTCATGACTTGTTTTGATTTATGAACTTTTTACGATTTCATTGTAGGGCGCTGTGAGTAGTTCGTTCTTTAATAGCCACAGGGGAAAAACATGTATGAAATGAGAGTTTCTTCTCATGTATCTATACACATATAAATATATATAAATATATATAGAGAAACATAAGTAGGAAAAAGCGGAAAATTACTTATAAATTATAACACAAAAAACAAAACATGACAAGAGCAGCTGACTTCAGGGCATACGTATATATATGTATACAATTATATATTCTATTGAGACTTACATATAAGGTGACCGTTGTCTATTTGTTGGCTTAATCAAAAACAACAACAATTTCCTTAATGGTCAGCGTTTTCATAAGAAATTTCCCAAAACAACGCATTTATTTCATATAGTATCCGACATGGTAATTTCGTAGAATTTTCTATATAAACGCTGTTGTGGGCATTAAGAACAAAGGGTGCGGGGGTGGTTAAGAGTTATTAAACTTTGTGTGCAGCCCCTTTTTTCACTTCTTTCTTACCAATATATTAATCTTCAAATTATTTAGGCAGCCCGCTGTTGGCCTGGTCAAAAGCAAGTTATTAGCAAACGAGCAATCGCCACAAGTGCAACCTTGGTGGTCACTATCTGCTGCCCCAATCCAATCCAACCCCACCACACCCCACCCCCCGCACACAAATCTGTGTAAACAATAAATGTTTTGCACCAAGTTTCCTGCAGTTGCCAACCCCTCAATTTCCTGGCCACAGCTAACCACACGTTGGAAATATCAAAAACAGGCATGCAAATAACATTTTTGCTGCTTTTTGTTGTTTTCATGTCTATTGATTTCACATTGAAGCGAATGCAGCAGCGGGGTGCAAAGAGTGTTAACGTGCAAATGCAGTTGTTTTTAGGCCTTGGCGTCGCAAACAGGTAACGTTTAAGGCTAACGCATGCATTTGGCAAACTCAATTCAGCCCCGGCCAACTTGAGTGTCCTTCAGCTTAAAAGTAGACTCGCCTAATGGCTGCACAGCTTGGAGTGTTTCAGATCTCCAGAGAGACACACACAAAAAAAAAAGGCTGCCAACGCACAGTTCCCGCATTTAATTGAATATTTAATGAGGATTTTATTTAAATTTGATTCCGCTCCAAAGAGACCACCTGGCAGTGAGCCACAAGAGGCTGCTCAATTATTCACATGGCAACACGAAAATCGAGTGAAATTTCCACTCGAGTTCATTACTCGCATATTAGATATCAAAGCGAATTTCACGAGAGGTCAATCTAATAATTTAAGGCTAACATTTTCAATGCTCGGGTTCAAATTATATAATTGAAGGCAATTAATATTTTGCTCGCTCTTTAAAGCGGTTGTTGACCACAACCTTTTTTTGTTGTTTCGCTTTTATTTTTTTGGCACATTTGTCAAGGCCGTACACGAATTACCGCTAATTATAGCCCCAGACATTGCAGAAAAAAATAAAAGAAAAGCAAAAGTTCACAGGCCGCCACTTAGTTTATTTGGCTCGTTAGACGCTGTGTATACTTTATGTCGCTGGCGTATACTTAATATCAGCAATTTTTTATGGTGCCAGTTGGCAGCGAACAGCTGGCAACACAGTTTAGTTGTTGCAGATGCGAGAATTATTTATCCTTAATTACACATTTCCATGTTATGTGCCAACCCATTAACGAGTTGTGCGAATAAAACAGTCAGAAGAAGACATTGTTTGGATTGTTCTCGATATACACTGCATAAAAAATGCACAGACCAAGTTTACTCCTTAAGAATTGATTTTATAATTGCATTCAATAATGATATATTGTAAAGTTTATCACACAATAACTCACTTTATCTGTTAAGAGAAACCGAGTTTAACAAAACAATAAAAAAAAGAAACAAAAACAAATAAAGTTCGAAGCAGAAAGAGTCGGAACATTTTTCATATTTATTAAAAGATTTATAAAGATTTGTATATATATTCAACTCTCACATCTCATTATACACCGCTGCGGGATATTTTGTAGTCCAGATTTTTTACCTCAAGCACTTGATTTCCATCGGACTGTTTATACTCCGGGTACCTTTGTTAAATTTGGTTTTTTGGGGCAGTGTGCTAGTCGAGTTCCAAGTGTCATTAATTAACTGATATATGGGCTACCCTGGCCAAGTGCCCCGCTCAGGCTGATTTTTCCACGTGCGACTTGGCTTGAAATTCATTGACCCCGTTTGCAGTGCGTTGCAGCTCCGTTTTGCTGCAGTTTTTTGCAGTTCCATAAATAAAACGCGGCTATAAATAAATACAATTATATACGTGTAGATACAAGATACGTTTGTATCTACATGCAATGCACTCCATTGTTCACCATCTGAAAATAGCCACAACACACGGAAATGTTCATGCAAACGCGACTAGTTCAGCTGCAGCAACTGGATATGAGCTGAGATGCACTGCGAGAATTTCGGGCTGAGTTCAATTCAAAAAAAAAAAAGCGAGTTTTTCGTCAGACTTTGCACCCTGGCACGCAGCCAAGCGAATTAAAACAATGATATCAAAAAGAAATTCTCCACAAACCAAATGTAATCAACTGGAAATATATTGTATACATGAGAAAACAGTATAGTATAGTAGAAAACCAATGCAAATTAAGTTAATTATTAAACAGAAAAAATCAGTATAAAAATTTATAAAAACAATCAGATTTAATAGAACAAATAGTAAATATTTTATTTTTATTAATAAAGAGAGTGTTCTCTTAAAAAAAACCTTTAAACTTTAAGCTTGACCATAATTTAGAAATTTATGAAAAAACTTGAGGCAACTTAAAGTTGGTCTACAAGAAGCTTTGCACTTATAATTCCCAATTAATTGTTATGCAAACTGCGTCCATTTTAGTGTTTGCAACTGCTTTCCATGCACTTGTACAAACTTTGCGACGATTGTTTATTTTATTTTATTATTATTTTTTTATTTTCGTTTTTTGCTCTTTGTTTTCTTAGCTTGGACGAAATGAAACAGGTTTTCGTATAAAATCGTATAAAATCGATTGCAGCAAACATTTGCACAATCTACTTGCCAACGGGGCCAGCAACTGTTGGCAACTGTTTTCAATCGCTAAAAATTTAAGCTCAGAACCGCCCCGCCCCCTCGCCCAGTCCAGTCCCAGTCGAAAGAAAATGCAATAATTTTCTAAACAATTTTTGTATTTTAAATGCGCCCCGTTGTTGCCTGCCATCGAATTTTACAGGCGATTGAACACAGAGAAAAGCGCCATTATAATGAAAAACAAATGCCTGAAAGTGCGAGCTTATTTTTATACACATTCAAAGCAAACTAAATGTATTTTTAAACGTCGACATATTCATGCATGCAAAAAATATACAACAAACCATGGCAAAGGGGGGGGACAGGACGAAGCAAACACACAGAGGTGTGAAATGAGAGTTGGCAGACGCGGCCAACTGAGGCAATAAATTTATGCACATATTTGGCATACTTTGCCTGCCTTTTACAGCACACCCTTAACAAATTTATTCTTTTTATGGTTTTTGCATTAAATCAGTAATTCACATTATCTAGCTGAAAAACTGCATCAGCATTGACGAAATGCAGCCAACACTCTATATAAACAAATTCGATTCCATTTGTGGATCCAACTAAATCCACAGAAGTGCAACTCAAATTAGCGCAAACATCAAATGATTTTTACGTCTTTTTTATTATTTATTAGTCATTTTTGGATATGATTTTCGTTAATTTGTCTATTTAAAAACCGCTACACATATTCATACACTTTCCGGCGCGTTCGGCTAATGGCCAATTGAAAATTGATGGGAAACACACGGCAAGAAAGAAAATGAAAATTCCAAAGCCAAATAGCAAATACTCTAGAGTCGATTCTTGAATGCAAGACCAGAGCAAATAAAACTAAATAAAATAAATTTATCCGTTAAATAAGTCTTTAAATACATATATAATACCTTTTAGTACAAAATTTACCTAACTTTTAATTTAGACAAGTGTAAAAACAAATAAAATTGTTACATTTTTTAAAATCGTTTAGAAAAAAAGTTATATTTTTAATGTAAGCATACGCTTTTTAAGCACTGTACATGATTTATGATTTGATTGATTGACAAATCATCCTTCTTCTCTTTTATTAATTTTTAAAAACATAATATCCTAATGAATCCATTTTCATTAGTGATTTGATTTGAATTTAAATAATTTATGTATCACACTCAATCTTCACTTCACGCAAGCCAAAAATACTCTAGTTTTTATTTCTTTGCGGCCTTTTTAGCTACATGGCTGCAATCATGAACACATTCAACGCACGTGGCTAAATTCTGACGAAACGGGGTGCAAGGGGAACGACAGAAAATATGAGTTCTGGATCTCGCAGCAGCTTGCGTTAATTAGCAACGCAACGTCATGTTTTAATTAACATCTATTTTCTCGTTTTTTATTTCTTTTTTTGTTTGTGTGGCATATGCCACATGCATGCAATACGCAAAATTGCGCATACGCCGCGTTGTCATCATAAAAATTGATGTCTTCACCAAAGAGTGCGCCCAGCGGGCGATTACCACCACAAATTGGTCCCCTGTGTGCGTTTGTCCAAAAACTTCCACTTGCGTCCACTTCAGGCATTTTCTTACGCTAAGGGGATATAACTTATATATATATAGAAATATATTCAGTTAGTCGCGTGGCAGCTCACCAAAGGTGTAACACGCACAGGCACATATGTGTTATTAATTAGGTTAGCGAAAAAGCTGCTTTTATCATGCGAGCCAATAAAATATACAGAAAATTTCATTTCAACATTTGTGCGAGTGTGTGTGTGTGTGTGTGTATATGTATATACTTTGGTACTTTGTCTTTACAGGTAAAGGCCCAAACAAACCTGTTATTTATGGCAAAACTTTTGTTACTTGCGTAAATTTGTTGAACATTTTTCAATTTGCTGAACTTTGTGGTACTTTATACTTAATACAAAGCCAGACAAATATATATAAAAGGTAGCCTACCCTTAAAAAATGGCTGGGCAAAACTTTCGATGCACTTCAACAGCTTCAGATACATTTTCAAATTTATAGATGACCTTAAAGATTTATGTGGAATTTAAGGATTCATTACGCAAATTTTTCACAACTCTAAAAATTCATATTCGGATATGATGAGGTCAAACCAATTGGCCTAAAGCTGACCCTGATCAAAATAGCCATGCTATTTGCTAGTTGCTGTTTAAAAGTATTTTGCCTCGACACGGAATTGGCCAAATGCGTAGCCTTAGTTTTTTGCCAGCAGGCGGCACGCGATGCCTTGAGGCAAACTTGCAACTGCCACACTTCAAGCTGGTAGATAAGGCAAACAAAGTTATTGTGCACAGCCTGTACAAGTTGGACTGAGCCACTTCGGTTAAGTGGAGCAGAGCCTTGAGCCACTCAAACGGCAATGGAATAAATTCTGAATAGAATTCGCAGAATGCAAACCGAATGCAAAAAACATTCAATGCTAATTGTAGCAAAAGAAAGATAGAGAGAGAGAGAGAGAGAGAGAAAGAAGAGAGGGGAGCCCATTGAATTGCAATAATCCGCTTAAATCAAATATTTTGCTTGTCTCCCGTACAGCCCTCACTCAGCATGGACAACACGGTCGAAACGCTGCTCATCAAAAATGAAGGGGATTTCATCAGTGTGGAGCAGGGCAAGGAGCTGAACGCGCGCAAGCGGCACTCGCAGCAACTGGCGCATCCGCCGCATGCCGCCCAACTGCATCATCATCATCACCAAGTGCAGAGCCACGCCTACACCCAACAACAACAGCAACAACAAAATCAACAGCAGCAACAACAACAACAACAGCAACACAAACGCGATGAGAATATGCGACAGCTGTTGGATGTAACCAATACGCTTACCATTGAGGAGCTGCGCGACTTTGAAATGCGGTAAGTCTCAAAAGCAATCAATTGAAGATTGTATTTTATGGGCACAGCCATAAACGTAGCTGCCCTGATTAATATCCCATCAAAGCCCATAAAAACCAACGAACGAAAGGCTAACAAATGTTCGTAAAATACCAAATTCGTTTGTAGATAAAATAATATTCATAAAATACGACCTTCAATTGCATTTGATGTGCAGCAGCTGATTTGAAATGTATTTAAATCGAATTTCGAAGTATCTAAATTTGAAATGCACATATAACGTATACGGCCGGTTGCTCGGTTCAATGAGAGTTTACATAGTGAATCAAGGCATATTAAAAACCCTAGTTGAAGAGAATTAGGTAATGTTGAATAATAATAATATTAATATATATACATATATATAATAAAAATAGCATTCACATTAAGAAGATAGTTCTTAACATTTGCAAGATATTTACAGGATCTTTTACAGGATTTAAAGTCTTGTTAAATGTCTTTAAAGTAGCATACAATCAGGAATTTGTTATTATTCTTAGTACTACTGTATAAATGAAATTGGTTTTGGACATTCCCACTTGCGATTGAAACTTAAAGTATATACTAATTTCTAGCCGCCTCAGATATTTAGATAAACTACTAAAATCTGATATTTTGAAAAATCCCACAAACGAATTTTTGCAAATTAATATAAAGTTTGAGGGCCGAGGAATACAAGATTTATATGTCTTGCAATTAGCTTTTAATTAGCTGTTATCTAATTAAAATGCCTACGATTTTCGAATCGTCTAACTAACTGAATCACTCAACTAATTTACCGAGAACCGAAGTTGCAGAAGCAGAAAATAAATTAAATTAAATTTGAGTCAGTTTATCAATCAACACAGTTTCGTATTGCAATTAAGACGCAATTTCTGTAGAACTAATCGAAAGTGGTGCTTTTGGAATGAATAGTGGATTACAGGTGTTCAAGTTGTGGTTAACTAAATGCACAAAAGGCTGAGCTCAGGTGAAGAGTTGCACCTGCTGTGCACCTTTGAAGGCCAGGTTAACACAAATGTGCGTGCAAATGCCAGCTACAAGGCCAGAATCACACAAGCGGGAGGATGCATTTGTGTGTGTGTGTGTGTGTGTGTGTGTGTGTGTGTGTGTGTGTGTGTGTGTGTATGTGTGTGTGTGTGTGTGTGTGTGTGTGTGTCTGCCATAGACGCAATTCCAATTAACGCTTAAATACAGCTGCATTCGCTGGAATTTCGTTGCAGCTAGTGTCAAACGCAGCAAGTTGATTTTAGAGTTCAATTTTATTTGGAATTGCGAAATTTCTTGTTGCTTTGAATAGCAGCAACAAGTTTGTTTACTAAAATGTTGCACTTGCCACTTGCAGCTATGGCTCGCCACATCACAGCCGCTCGCAGTCGGTGAAGATGCCCGGCAGTCGCGCTTCCGGACGCCCAAATCAGCTGTGCCTGCCCCAGCAGAGATCACGGTAAGTGCTGCCGAGGTAACTGAAAATGTAATTTCAAAGTAATCCCTCCCCTTTTCCCCACAACAGCGTGGCATCCATGCCCAACACTGGCGTCGAGGAGGAATACTACAGACTGCGTCACTTTTCCATCACCGGCAAGGGCGTTGTAAATCGCGGAGATTCGCTCAAGAGCCGACGCAGTCGCTCCAACAACAGCGTTGCCAGCTCCAACTCCAGCACGGAGCACTTGACCGCCCAACAGCAGCAGCAACAACAACAGCAGCAGCAACAGCTGCCCCCGCCCAGTTCCGCCTCGGCGCGCACCTCGCTAGCCTCCAGTCGTGAGAGCAGCACCTCCAATCCGGGCAATGGACCATACAGGTAGAATTCGACACGCGCTCAGCCCAACTCAGGCTTTAATCCTTTTTTTCTATGCAGAGTTCTGATGCTTGGCGGTCCCGCCGTGGGCAAAAGTTCGCTGGTCTCACAGTTCATGACCTCGGAGTATTTGCATGCATATGACACGAGCATCGGTGAGTATCAAATAATCCCGTCCAGCAATGGCCAACCCACTTGAATGCTGCTTATACTTCGTCTTAGTGTTTAGGTTTAGGTTTTAGCGCTTTGTCATAGTGTGTGTGTATGTGTGTGCTCCCAGTGTTTGTGTCAGTCTGGTCCTCAACCCTTGACCCTTCAATATGTGTGTGCGTGTGTGTATGTTTAGTGTCGTTGTGGCTTTCTTTTTTATCTTGATTTTGCTTTTGTTTGTTGCCATGGCATTTGCCTTCACAAATGTGTTTTTTTTTTTGTTTTGTGCTTGTTTTTCTTTATTTTGATTTTTTTGATTTTTATTTTGTTTTTGTTTATCGGCGGAATTTTCTGTGTGTTATTTTGCGTTTTGCCCTTGACTAAAACAATTTACGACCATCTCACAAACATATTTATTTTTATCATTATTTTTTTTTGTTTTTTTTTTATTTGCTTTACGTTGGTTGACTTTTTTACGACCCCGCTTTGTACATATGGCCGCTGAGATTCGATCTCACAAATTGGCATAGAAAAAAGAAAACAAACAATTTTTGAATTGGAAAATTTGTACACATAAAATTGAAAAAAATTTAAGAATAAATAATAATAAATATGTTGCCAATGTGCAGTGCGGAAAAATGCATTTTGCAATGTGGGAATTAAAGCTTAAATTAATCCAATATAAACGCAAGCACCTAAAACTATTGTAAAAATTCTTTTATTTTAATTTTAACACCATAAAAAACACTTGCCAAATAAAAATTATTGATATTTTTCTGTTCTTTCTCGTCTCTTGACCATTAACCATAAATGACAACCTAATGTTTCATTCAACATAACAACAACAAACAAAATCAAACTAACAAAACAAAAAAAAACTCAATTTAATAATAATAATAACAATATCTTAACTCAGATCTAGGCAACTGTGATATACGCATACATATTGAAAAAGCCGCCGACGGTAATAGCAACAAAAAAAAAAAAAACCAAACATAAATCTACTCAAAAATAATTATTATAATAATATTTATTCCCATTCCATATTTAATCTATACTAAACGCTTTCAAAAACTTTATCAACAAAAGAACTTACGAAAACTTTTAATTTTTTCACTTGTTTTAACGTTTGAGCTGCATTTGCGTTGCGTTTCCAATTGAATTCCGATTAACTTACTCAACTTAGCTCTTAATTTTAACTTTAATCTTAACACACTAGATACACGCCCACGTACACAACCTTCTAATTAGGCCACTGGCCAAGTCCTAAGTAGTTTTCTCTATCACACAACCACACGCAAAGTTTCCCGAAAACTAAACACAAACTCCCAACAAAAAGAACAAAAAAAAAAATATAATTACCTGCTCCATAAATGCGGTTTTCTTTGTTCAAGAACTGTCTCGTCCCACACACCGTTTAGTCCTTTACGAGCTCCCTGTGAATGGGTCAAGTAATTATATAAAACACAACAATTAAACACAAATTTAAGTAAGCGTGATTAAGTTGAACGAAAAGTTGATATATTTATTTAGTTTAGTATAAAATTCAAAACATGCACTGACTTTAATTGGCCTGGTTTACACAGCTGATAAATGAGGCACTTTATTACCAGATGTGTAATCATTTAATGTGATAAAAAAAATTACATATTTGAAGTAAATTACAGTTATCATTTATGAGCTACCACAATTTAAATATATATATGCTAGGTTAACAGTCCGGCTGCGTCAGATTCAATAAACCTTAAAAGCAATAAATCCAATATATGCAATATGCCTGATTAAAGTACATATATATGTAAATATATATATATATAAAAGACACACACATTACGCACACAGTCAAGCACACAGCGATTCACATTTCATTGCATACCTCCGGGCGCATTGGGGAATTTCATAAAAACAGCTTTTTCAATCAAACATTTAAAATCCCCCTATTAAATGTTCACCACGTGCCAGATCTTCCAACCCATCCTATATATGTATTTGTCAGACACAATCACATTAAAAACCCCCACAGAATGTTATTCAAAATTGCATGAAAAGTGAACACCATGAAAAACCAATCCGTCAATTGTAAATAATATGTACAAAATACTATCTGAATGAAACTCACGTTTATTGCATCTCTTATTTGTAGTTTTATCTTGCTTTAAGTTATTGTACTATATTTATATAATATATACATTTAAATATTGATTATTTAAAAAATTTTGAGCTTATTGTTAATCAAATACTTTTTTCCAAAAAAAAAAACAGATGATGAATCTGGCGAAAAAGCCGTATCAGTATTACTCAGCGGCGAGGAATCCGAATTAATATTCATCGATCATGGATATACTGAAATGACTGTGAGTACATTGACTTCTTTATATAGAGAACATATTAACCCTGAACCGATAACTTCAAATGTCAGTTTGAAGTAAGGTTAATTTAAACACTCCAACACCACACACCTTTCAACCTTAGAGATACTTTATCTGTGACATTTCATAATGCCATTAACATGCACAATGAACACACACACACACACACACATTCTCACCTTCGCACACAGACATCTCTTGAACCTCACTCAATGTCAGTTTTGTGTCCTTTGCTTTCACAGCCGGATGAATGCCTGACCAACTATGATCCACATGGTTATTGCGTTATCTATTCCGCCGCGGACCGGAGCAGCTTCAGCATTGCCGAGCAGGTGCTTCAGGTGTTATGGACCAATCAGAACATCGCACAGAAAGCCGTTATACTAGTGTCGAACAAAGCGGACCTCGCCAGGAGTCGTCTTGTTACATCCGAAGGTAAATAAATTAAACCCAATGCAGCTGACTAAACGATTTTCAGATTTTTCTTTCATTAACACTTCAAAATGCGCTCGATTGGGTTTCTTTTTTCAACCACCCCCCACCCACATAAAAATAGCTACATAAAGCGAGAGTGTGTGAGTGTGTGTGTGTATTTGAGAGTGTTTTTGAGTGTATTCGAGTGTCGTGTTGTGTGTTTGCAAAGGACACCACAAAAGCATCCACAGACAGCTGCAGTCGCTTTAATTTTGGTTTTTCAATGAAAGTTGATCAAGCGGAAGTTGATTGGCGACTCGCCCAACCCAACAACACCTACACACACACACACACCTGGGTATAGAGAAATATATATATATATAGTAGATATAACGAGCCATCGTTAAATGTGAAGCAAGTGAAGGTCACTCAACTGCTTTCCTGAACGCTCATTGCCTTTTATCTATATTCAAGTACACATCCACTTAATATACCCTACACCAATCGTAAATATTTGAATTTGATTAGTAGGTTTGTGATCAGGACCGCAAATAATCATTTATCACATGAAACGTTGAATACAGAAAAATTATTGCAACAAAAGTTTGCTACAATAATTTAAAATATTAAATATATACAAGCAGCAAAAAAAAACAATTTTTTTTTAAATTTAAATATTTTGTTTTAAAACAATTTATACCACAGTTTTTATAGGCGTTTAAACGGCGTTTACGGACAGTTTTTATTACTTTACTCTTATTATATAATAAAAGCAGCTTATCAGTTTTAAATGAAAAAAAAATTAAGCTGATAACTGTCGCAAATTTTTTGTCATATAGCTATTTATTTGGGCATTGTGTTATAATACTTTACCCGATTAAAAAAGACAGAATCAGATTCACTTAACAAACAATTATTAATTAAAATTTTTTTAAATTTGATTTTACTTAACTTTTCTACCTTTTAGAGTATTTCAGTTTCGATGTTTTGTAGTGAATTTTTCGTTCTTGTTTTATATGAATTTAAACGGTCAGCAGATTTGTTCACCGTTAGCAGGCACTCGCCAGGATGGCTTTCATCTAAGAAATTCAATATTTTCACAAATTACATTTGTTTTTAATGGCCGCTTACGAAAGTGTCAGCGTCGACAAAAAGAAGAAGACGAACACAGAAAAGAAATAAAAAAAAAAATGAAAAGCAAATTTAGGTCATTCGACAGCGGGTGGGAGGCAAGTAAATTTATGGATGTCGACGGCGGAAAATGCGCTCTTTTATTCATAATGTAGCCAGGAAAATTGTTTAAGCGCAAAATTGATTACATTTCATTCCTGCGGCTTACGCCTTAATAAGCCCATTGCTATTGTTGTCAATATAATGGGGATGCTTAGGGGTTCTTGTTTCCCAAAAAATTTCATAAAATATTTATAGCATTTTCAGGAAACAGCATTACCGAAATCAGGAGAATACCTTATAAAAAATAATTACATCAAAAACCAATTAAAGTGGCTAAACGGACAGAAATTAATAAAAATAAAAAATGCTTAGCTGATATATATTATATTTATATATATTTATTTATTTATATTTAAATAGTTTTCATTGCTTATGAGTTTTGTTTGTTTTTAATTAAGCGCAAACTGGCTTTTACTTGACTCAGCCAAGAGAGGGGGTTTTAGTGGGGGTGTATTAGGGAAATGTTTCGCATATAAATCTTTAAAGCGATGAGAATGTTGTGCCAGCTGGGCGTGTAATAAAAGCACCGTAATAAGCTGGTAGCGTTTAAGAGGCAGGGATGGGAACATCCTATCAAAATCTAATAAAATGACGCCAACTTTTTCGCACATCGTTAATAAAAATATATGTGTACAAGTGTGTGTGTGTGTGGTTGTCATAAAAACGGGCCTACGAAAACAGACACATAGCTACTTATTGTGCTCGTAGGCTACAGATTTTTACGACAGCAGGCGCAGGAAACGTGACGAAATCTATAGAGAAAGCACATTTGGTAGCAGCTGAGAGAGAGAGAAAGTGAGGGAGAGAAACTGAGGGAGGTTGAGGTTAATGGGCGACGTGTTTATGTATTAAGTGTCCAAGTTTTTGCGTTTTATTACCCGCCCAAGAGTTTAACTAAGCGACGCAATTTGATTTGATTAACTTGCCGCATAACTGAGATTCGAGAGCCGAGGCACTAAAAATTCCCAACTTGTTTATTGCAGAGGGCAAGGCCATGGCCACAGCATACGATTGCAAATTCATTGAGACATCGGTGGGCATTAATCACAATGTGGATGAGCTGCTGGTGGGTCTGCTGTCACAGATACGCCTCAAGCTCGAAAATCCCGAGAAATCCAGGTAGGTACTCACAATCTTTTGGTTTCCATTTAAATGATATTACATTATCGGTTATTGAACTTTCAGGGATCTGTTTCGCAAGCGTTCCATTCGCAAGTCCAAGCGTCGGGCCTGCTCACCGCTCAGCGCGGGCTGTCTCAATGCCAACACGCCGCTGGGTCCGCTTGGCGCCGCACTGGGAGATGTCGCTGGTACACCGCCAGGCAGCGCACACAGCAGGTAAGTTTCTCTCTCGGGCTCCGATGCCTGGCAGCTAATTAAAGCGTGCACTTTTTTCTGCTCATTTTCTAGCCCACGTAAATATCGCGGCTCCCGCACCTCCACCAGCCTAAAGGTCAAGGGGCTGCTTGGACGCGTCTGGACGCGCGATTCCAAGTCGAAGAGTTGCGAAAATCTGCACGTGCTCTAAACTCCACACACCCACCCACCCACAACCACAACCACACACACAACGACTGAGCATGGGCGGCAATAGAAGCGGGGCGGGGGAGGAATTTTAGTTATTAACCCATTTAGCCTTTTGGTTTCCCAAATTCGGTGCATATAAAATCCTGAGGATTATTTACATTTACAACAAAAATACAAAAAATTATCCCTTAAATGATTCGCTTAAGTTTGAAACGTAAAAAGCTACAAATAGACTCTAAACTCATAGCTGTATTATCTCTGTACATATATATATAATTTACAAAGTATACTTTAATGCTAGTCATTTTACTATAATTTATATTTATGTATCAAAAACTTTGTGTATATATTCAACAAATATAAAAAATATACTTTTAATTTATTTTATAGATGTGTTTTTATTTTTTTTCGATTATTTATCCAAGTAAACCTTAATTCATCAAACTTTCAGATTTTTTAATTACTTATCATCCTATTTATTTAAAATCAAACTAGTTTTCAGGACTTGTTCAGTGAATTACATTTTATATATATTCAAATTGTAAAAAGTTGAACGCAAATCAAAAGCAATAATTTTTTGTAATTTTTTAATGAATTTAATTATAACCCAAAATGATATATAAATCAATTGTACTGATTTTTAGAACGTTTGGCAATTGTTCGCCGAATAGAGTTTATTAATTAATTATATTATATACTTGTAATGCGAATTGCATTTTAAAAATCGTATTAATATTCGTCTTGTTCAAATTGATTATTCAATATTCAAAAGCAAACAAAACAAAAAATACAAAAACAAAATTTATAAAAATTCACTACAAGATTATACTAATCAAATTCAATTTTCAATTTGTAGTTTGTAAGTATTTTTCTTATTTTTTTGGCGCATGCAAACAAAAAATATTTTTGCTGCAGAAACCAGATGCACAGCAGATGCACAAATTCTAGGTTTCTTAGATGAGTCGGGACCATTCGAAATTTAACTAGAGCTACCACAAAGCATTACGGAGAACTCGAGAGATAACATTAGATTTTACATAACATTAAAAAAGAATATCAAAATTACGAAAAATAAAAAACACACAGCAACAAAACTAAAGTAAATGAAATGTTCTGCGCAACAATTTTTTTAAACTATCAATGTCACAATATACCAATTCGTAGATATTTTAATATGTTAAAAAACAAAAACTTTGCGCTTCATAATTATAGATGTTAACAAACATGTATTGTATATCAAAACTATTGCAGCACAATGGAATTTAAAAAAATATATATTTAACTTACCAAAAGAAAAAAACAATTTGGCAATGTCCGATTTACTTTAAAATAACATCAAAAATTATATAAATGTAAAACTCATATAACTTGTCTATGAATTTATTAGTAAAAAATATTTAGATGTATTTTTTGGTCCAGCCTAAAAAACCAACCGAAAAACTTTTAAAAAAAATTAATTCGAGCCGTGGAAAGTCAATGGCGAAAATATCCAGTTACAAACTGGACTCAAAATTGAATGTATAAAGCTATGTAGAAACGCAAAAGTCAGCCATTAATAGTTGTCAGATTGAGGGTCGAATATATTCCATTTACTATTACAAAACTTTATGTGTAATAAATGTATAATAAATGTGTAAACTTTAAACTTGAATAGTGTTTGTATTTTCTACGCTTAAACTCATTTTTTAAATAATGCATTGGTTCATTTACCAGTAAAGAGTAGTTCAGAAATGAACTGGAACTAGCATATGCACACATGATAACAGCTGTGAATGGCAAAATCTAAACAGCTGATTTATTATGTCAGAATGGCTTTTGCGATTTAGCCAGCAGTCGAAATTCACGGTCAGGGAACAGAATTCGCGGTCGCCGTTTTATCTACGCGGAAGACGTCCCAGTGCTTTATGTAACATGTTAAGCTGACGCAAGATATTCCTTTAGTCTACCAAAAAACCGTGTGATATACATACATACATCGGCCATAACATGCTGCGCTATCAAATAATGGCGACGGTGCGCTGCAGCCGTAAGTCGCAGGAAAAATTATTCCTCCACATTCAGTCAACCTGTGCAGCGCTTCAGTGCCGTCACCTGAGCCCGATGGCCGAATATCGAAAGCGCGTCGCTGCCGGCCAACTTATGACCGACGATAAGCAACAATACACGATGCAGGCACTGGACGAGCTCTACCAACGGCTCCTAGGCTATCGGCCAACCATCCAAAGATCATCGGGCGGTGGATTCTTTAGCTCGATCTTTGGCAAAAAGTCGAGCGACAGTGACGCCGATGATGATTTGAACGCGGGCAGCCACGCCCCCAAGGGTCTATACCTCTATGGCAGTGTGGGCGTGGGCAAGACCACGCTCATGGATCTGTTCTACGACTGCTGCACCGAGGTGTGTGTTAGGACTCCTTTTAAATGAGAAAAAATCCAAATAATTTCAAAAGTTTTCGCTAAAATAATCATTTAGATTTTTTAAAATATTTTTCTATCAGTTGCAATTTTTTAATTTGCTTGGCTTCCCATTCTTAATGGATATGTTCACTTGCACTATCAAAGAAATTGGCCTAAAATTTTCGTATTTTCTTTTGGGCTTGTCTCTTAGAATCCCCATACAGTCTATATTTACTATGACTAAAAAAAAACTTGTGGGCATATAAACACCTAGCAAAAATAACAAACTTGTCAATCGAACAATCACGAGCAATCTTTTAAGTTGATTCGCACCAAATCGGTTCTATAATAAATTGTATAATTATCGTTCTATCTATAATAGATTGACAGCAAGCGCCGTGTGCACTTCACCGCATTCATGACCAAGGTACATGGCCTAATACACGATGTCAAGGAGCAGCATGGCCCTGCTGATCGGGCCTTCAACTCGGAGAAGCCGGAACCGTTTGACCCAACCAAACCGGTGGCTGATATGATAGCTAGGGAGTCGTGGCTGATCTGCTTCGACGAGTTCCAAGTGACAGATATTGCGGACGCGATGATACTTAAGCGACTCTTCACCCACCTGTTTAGGCAGGGCGTTGTTGTGCTGGCCACAAGCAATCGACATCCCGAGGACCTCTATAAAAACGGACTGCAGCGTGTCAACTTTTTGCCATTTATCGCTCTGCTGCAGAAACGCTGCCAGATATCCAAGCTGGACTCGATCGATTATCGGCGCATTGCCCAATCCGGCGACACGAACTACTTCGTGAAAGGTCAGACGGACGCACCTGCAATGATGAATCGCATGTTCAAGATTCTGTGCGCCGAAGAGAATGACATAATTCGACCTCGCACAATCACGCATTTAGGTCGCGATTTGACATTTGCACGGACGTGCGGCCAGGTCTTGGACAGCAGCTTCGACGAGCTCTGCGATCGCGTGAGTAATCCACGACACAAAAATGGGATCTGTATTAATCTATTATTTGTTAGCCATTGGCAGGCAGCGACTATTTGCAAATTGCGCAATTCTTTCACACGGTGCTCATTAACGACGTGCCCCAGCTGAATCTGAATGTTAGGTCCCAAATGCGTCGATTTATAACCCTCATAGATACCCTATATGATAACCGAGTGCGCGTTGTTATCTCAGCGGATGAAACGTTGGATAATCTATTCCAAGTCTCGGGCAGATCTGGTGCAATATCCGATTCCGAACGTGCGCTGATGGATGATCTAAAACTTAATGAGAATTCGGTGAGTACCAGGGAGCTCTAAAAATATATATATATACTATAACTAAATATGTTCTGCCTTCTAGTCGAGTGTTTTTACTGGCGAAGAAGAATTGTTTGCCTTTGATCGAACGTTATCACGACTATATGAGATGCAGACGAAAGAGTACTGGGAGCAGTGGTCGAAGCACCGTTAAGTTATAAAAAAGAAAGAACCTTATCCGATCCAAATCCAATGCAAAATGATAGTGTAAATAGTGTAATTAAATTTTAAACCACTTCTGCTGGCTGTCACAAATTTACGAAGCTTTGTTATTATTTACGTGAAAATCTATTTAAATTAGTTGTAATCTGTCCCTGCATCAATTGAGTAACTGCCAGTCATAAAATGCAAATCATTATGATTCTAATATTAGAAATTGGAATGTGCATTCTAAAGGTGTGATTAACACAACCGTAGTGCAAATCTATATACTTGTTGATTGTTGGCACAAACCAAAAAAAGTAGGCAGCAAAGGTCGCTAAAGTGAATTCTCATTTGTAAAATACTTGATATATATTATTTTAAAGATTTTTAACTAAAGATTGAGTTTCCAATCTTTATTAATATTATTGAAATATTAGGAATATAGTTATAAGCTAAAGCCTACATAAACTAGCCTGGAAATCGAGTCCGGATTGCCCTGATCTACTCTAAATTTTCCTTGATTTCAAAGTCATTTTAATAACTGTAACTTATATATGCTCAAAAATTATTTGTAAATAGTTCAGTTTACAAAAACAGTTTTTAGCGTTTTTAGCCAAATCAAATGAAAACAGTTTTACACTTACACGGAGATTAATGTTAAGAGTGAACTTTTCGGTCTAGATCACACTTCGACAGTATCCAGTTTGAAGATAATTTTCAAAATGGAAACCCAGTCGTTGAATGTAAACAAAACCCTGCCCTTTGGTAAGAAGTGTTCACCTTAGTGTCATCCACATCCATCGTATTGCAATTATATTCTCAGATGCTTCACTGCTGAGGGTTAACATATCGCTGCGTCAGGTGGAGGAGATTGCAACTACCATGTCCCAACGTTGCCTCGTCTCCGGCGTAAATGAGATTGCCTGGGCCCTGCGAGCACTAATGCTGACCGACTTGACTACGCTGGCCGGCGACGATACCCGGGCCAATGTGCGTCGACTGTGTGTTCTCGCCTGTTATCCCTTTGAGCCGCAGTTCTTTGACAAGTTCTTCGAGCGCACACTCCTCCTGGACATCCACTGCGCCGCCGTTTGCGTTTATCCGGCGCGTGTCAAGGACGCCTATGCAACGTTGATGCAGTTCAAGCAACTGGACAGGGTTGCCATTGCCGCAGTGGCCACTGGGTTTCCCACTGGCCAATATGGCCTGCAGACCCGATTGCAGGAAATCAGCCACGCCATTCTGGCGGGCGCCACCGAGATCGATATCGTCATCAATCGACAGCTGGCGTTGCTGGGCGACTGGGAAGCACTCTACAACGAAGTGGTGCTGATGCGCAGCGCCTGCGGTAACCACGCGCTCCTAAAAACCATTTTGGCCGTAGGCGAACTGGGCACCATGGAGAATGTGAGTATCAGCCGAGTCCCAATTGAAATTGCTTGAATAGGTTCCACTTGCCAGGTTTATAAGGCGGCCATGGTGTGCATGATGGCGGGCGCAGACTTTCTGAAGACCTCCACAGGCAAGGAGGTGGTGAACGCCACCCTCCCCGTCGGCCTGGTCATGATCTTTGCCATACAGGAGTTCCACCGGCGCACCTGCCAAATTGTCGGCCTCAAGCCGGCAGGCGGGGTGCGCACGGTGCGCGATGCGATCGCCTGGATGGCGCTCATCAACGAAACCCTCGGCAGTCGTTGGCTGACGCCACAGCGTTTCCGATTTGGCGCCTCGGGTCTGCTCGATGACATTGATAAAGTTGTGCGTCAAGGCGTCGCCAGGTTGGAGCGCGATCTGGCCGAAAAGGCCGATAAGCAAAAGGCGCTCGATCCAGATGGGGGCAGTGAAGATGCCATATGCAAAGAGTTGCGTAAAAGAAAATAGCAGGCCATATATTGAACGTAGTGCAAATAAAGTTAAATTTACGCATCGAATTTGAACCCCGTTTGTTCAAAAAGTGTGACCAGTCTATATCTGGTATTTTATCTTAGTTCGTATAAATACCAGCATAGGTTGTGTGGGTGTATTTTAGCGCTATGCCCAACTGGTCACACTGAGTACAAAACTATTGAAAAAATTACTTTAATTTAAGAGAATTTCGCATCCTTGCTCCGCCCACTAAACGCTACTGTTATGGTAAGTGCACCCCCAACCGACCCCTAATCGCCAGCAGCCGGCAACTAAGATTTCAGCATATGAAAGTGCGTACGTTGCGCACAAGAAACACACACAAAAAGAAAACGCTGACTGCGCCCTCGCCCGCCCACTTTGCAAGCGGCTAAACTAGTCCAACCTGGTTGCAATCTGCAGCAACTGCGGGCGCACGCAAAACAGGAGTACTCATAACCACATACCGCAACATACCACAACAAGCACAGCACCCCTCCAGTTCATACAGCATGTACCCCTGGAGCTCCTCCTCGTACGGCGGCCAAGTGCCCATTGGTGGCCAAACCAGGGTAAATACGCCACGCACAGGCACAGCTATTGAGCACACCATCCACCATCTATCCTCCACTCCTCGTTGCACAATCTACTACTATTCGCACTAATCACTATTACTATCTCTGCTATACTATTTTAAACACCCCCAGCGGTGTGCGGGGGGGCGCAGTCTTGCAGTCTTGGCGAAACCATTTTCAGCTCTTCTTTTTTTTTTTCTTGTGTTATCAATGGTTCGCCCATTTCCAGCACCCAACTCAGTCCAGCAACATCCGAATAAGCTGTCGACGCGCTTATCTCATCTCATTTGTTGTGTGTTTTGTGTGCACTGTGTTTTTTGTTGCTCTCAACACTCCAAATTGTATCGTTATTCGCAATTCATTATTCATATTCACATGTATTCGCGCACATCGCATGGTTGGCCCAGTTTACCCGACACTGTTTGCTATGTCTCGTTTCAGACGATGCCGAATGGTTTGGACGACCAGGAGAAGTTGCTCGCCGAGGCGGCCGGCGCAGCGCGCAAACAAGCATTCCAAATGAATCACTTTCTGGACAAGGAGCGCATGCTGGACGCCCTAAAGTGTGCGAGCACAATGCTCAGCGAGCTGCGCACCTCGATGTTATCGCCGAAGAGCTACTATGAGCTGTGTAAGTATCCAGGAAATTCCTCCAGATAAGAAAATTCGTAATTAATCGTTTGCACTTTTGCACAGACATGTCCGTTACAAATGAGCTGTGCCACCTGGAACTGTACCTAAGCGAGAAGAGCAACAAGGAGACGGATCTGTACGAGTTGGTCCAGTACTCGCAGACGATAGTGCCACGTCTCTACCTGCTTATCACCGTGGGCATAGTCTACATAAAGAACGACTCAACGCTGAAGCGCAGCATTCTCAAGGATCTGGTCGAGATGTGTCGTGGCGTACAGCATCCTCTACGTGGCCTATTTCTGCGCAACTATCTGCTGCAGTGCACCCGCAACATTCTGCCCGACGTGCTGGTGGCGGAAAATGAGCATGAGGGCAATGTCTACGATGCCATCGACTTTGTGCTCACGAACTTTGCTGAGATGAATAAGTTGTGGGTGCGTATGCAGCATCAGGGCCACTCCAGCGAGAAGACGCGTCGGGAAAAAGAACGTGAAGAGCTGAAAATATTGGTGGGCACGAATCTGGTGCGTCTGTCGCAATTGGAGTCCGCCACATTGGAGACGTACAAGCGTCTGATTCTGCCCGGCATATTGGAACAGGTGGTCAGCTGTCGGGATGCGATTGCGCAGGAGTATTTGATGGAGTGCATCATTCAGGTGTTCCCCGATGAGTTTCATCTGCAGACACTCGACCCGTTCCTAAAGTCCTGCGCCCAGCTGGAGACAGGCGTGAATGTTAAAAATATAATTATATCGCTTATTGAACGACTGGCGGCCTATAATCAACGCAGCGGCAAGGTAAGCAAGAGCTCCAGCCGAAACATAAATAGATACATTAATCCAAAATGATTTGCAGACGAGCGGCAATGCCATTGATGCAATCATACCCGCCGAAGTAGAGCTCTTTGAGGTGTTCAGCGTGCAGGTGGCCAACATTGTTCAGACGCGCACGGATATGCCGCTGGAGGACACAATATCGCTGCAGGTGGCCTTGCTGAGTCTGGCGCAGAAAGTGTACGCGGATCGCGTCGACTATGTGGACAAAGTGCTGGGCACAACTGCACAAATACTCGATCGCATGAACATGAACAAGTGAGTGTCTATTGAGTCCCATTGAATCTACATTAATTGCATCTGTGCTTGCTTCGCTTGCAGCATCTCGCATCTGCTGTCTGTTAATCAGGAACTGTCTCGCCTGCTGCGCATCTGCATAGATTTCTACAACAACGCGCTAACCATTATACAATTGCACAACTTTTGCCCGCTGCTGGAAAAGTTCGATTACACATCGCGCAAATCGTTGGCCTTATATCTGGTGATGAACATATTGGAAAATGAGACACAAGTGCCCACAGCAGATCAGGTAGACAGCATATTAACGATTATCACACCACTGATCAAGGACGACGAGACGAGCACGACAGCAGCCAATAACAGCGAAGATGCCGAGGAGTTTGCCGAAGAACAGGGCGTTGTTGCGCGGTAAATAACAACTGCACCAAATTGTAAAATGAAATAGCTCTTTATACCATTAAATATTTCACAGTTTCATACACCTCTTAAAGTCGGATGAGCCGGACATGCAATACAAGATGCTGCAAACGGCACGCAAACATTTGGGCAACGGCGGCGGTCAGCGGCTGAAGCATGTTCTGCCACCGCTGGTGTTCGCCGCCTATCAGCTGGCATTTAAATACAAATCAATCGCCGAACAGGACGAAAACTGGGACAAAAAGTGCCAGAAGATTGTGCAGTATTGTCATAGCACAATCAGCGCATTGGCCAAAGCGGATCTGCCCGATTTGGCGCTGCGACTGTATCTGCAGGGTGCGCTGGTCATTGGCGAGATACGCTATACAAATCACGAGACAGTGGCATATGAGTTCATGACGCAGGCCTTCTCCCTATACGAGGATGAGATATCCGATTCAAAGGCCCAGCTGGCGGCCATAACGCTCATCATGTCCACCTTTGAGCAAATGTCCTGTTTCGGGGAGGAGAACGCCGAGCCGTTGCGCACAAATTGCGCGCTAGCTGCTTCTAAGCTGCTCAAAAAACCGGATCAGTGCCGCGGCGTTGTGGCCTGTGCGGCGCTCTTCTGGAGCGGCAAGTAAGTTGGAAAAATATTTAATACAATTACCTGAGGCTCCAATGTAATGCAATCTGTATAGGCAAAATGGTGAGGAGATGCGAGATGAGAAACGTACGCTGGACTGCCTGAAAAAGGGCGCCCGCATTGCCTCCCAGTGTCTGGATACGGGCGTGCAGGTGCAGCTGTATGTGGAGCTGCTGAATCATTATCTTTTCTATTTTGAGCGCGGCAATTCCCTTATCACAGTGGCCATGCTGAACCAGGTAGAGCTACACATAGCAAACAATGAGCGATTTTATTACAAATTCCATTACTTTTTCAGCTCATTGCCAAGGTGAACGAGGAGCTGCCCAATCTGGAGCCCAGCGAGGAAACCAAGCAGATCGAGAGCCATTATAAGAATACGCTGGCGCATTTACGCAGCCGCATGGAATCGAATGACACAACGCTGGAAGTGTCCTTTGCTGGTATCACACTCAATTAATGAAGAAGTCGGTCGAGATGGGCTTACCACTTAGATAAACAGCAAACAACGCCCCCCCACAATCACGCCTATTTTTGTAACGCTACTTATCAGTCGGCAGATAGTAAATCCCTCTTCAAAAGGCTGGATAAACGGAATAATGCAGAACCCTGAATAACGATCAAAGCAATTGTGTAACTGTGCTTTCTTAAAGAAACGAAATTCCATGATAAATTTTAGATTGTTTTTTGGGTAGTGCAAAAACTACCCCCCCAAAAGTGCTTATGACTTTAAATTTCGATTTGATTTTCGATTATATATTTGTAAGTGCAAAGTATCAACATTCTTGATGATTATCTCCTTTATTATCGTGTATTTAGTTAATAATTACAAGTAATTATCCTCCTAAAAAGAATTGTATTGTATTGTATTCTATTCTATTATTTAACCCCTGCAAAATCAAAAAACAAAAAAAATAAATATAAAATTGTGAAATATTGTTAAACAAAGGAACAGACCTAAAGTGAAAAATTATAATACCAATATAAATTAATCATTAACCAATTATTGATGCAATTTGACAGATTTTTGATTGTGGATGAATAAAGTTAAGATCAAATTGTTTTTTAGCAAATTAATAGCCAAATGTGTAATAATAGTATTGGGATATGAAAACATACAATCAACATGAAATTCAATTCCTTTATTAAAATATACATACATCATAAACCCGAACACGTTCGAATCCGTTTATAAATCAGTTAACTTAGCTTTCATTTACAATACATTGAGTGGATAAGTATGCAAACACAAACCCAACTCGTTTCTACACATTCCTTTAAATACCTTTGCGTATCTCATATCATGCCTAGATCACTTGAAGAATGAACCTGATAAGCGCACAAAGCGCATTCCTTTCCGTTCCAAAGACTTTCCAGGACAATTCGAATGCTATTTGTTGTGGCAGTATTATGTATTTAAGTGTGTGCTGCGTGGGGGCAGGTCAGGACGAAGGTAATGTGGCAGTTTTGTGTTACGAATCATTTTGCAGTTCCATACTTCGGGTTCAGTAAATTAGTCGATTTTAAATTAGAAGACAAAATTCAAGAGTTAATTCGTTGGGTGCTGGACCTGGACCTGTAGCTGGAGCTGGGGGCAGTTAACAATGTTGTGTCGTCTCAGCGCGACTTAAAGCTAATCATTTTAGTAACTAAATTCTAGCATAAATTTAAAATTAGAAGCGCCTAATTCACTTTCAGTGTCGTAGCAAATGAAAAATATTGAAACATGAGATAAATTGTTCGTCACTGCGTATAGCTCGAGATTACGAGTAATTTGCACTCGGCTCCATTTAGACCGACTTCGTGTTGAAGTAGTTATACACATAGGGCCAGGAGGCCAGCACGTATTCCTCGATGCCGCACTCATTGGAGCCGCGCAGGATGCGGAAATAGCCGCGCTCACCCCACCAAGGGCCCCACGAGTTGGCCGCGATCTGTAATGAAAAAGTTCCAAATAAAAGTTAAGTAAAAATAAAGTAAGTTTAAACACCCCCAATGTTCGGTAACTAAGTTTTACTTCCTATTTGAAATACATTTAGATAATTTTATAAAAACTACGTATCAAATTTTTTTGTCTTGAAATAGCCGTTTAAATCCTATAATTTATATACAATTTATATAATATAATACTGTTGAAAAACAATTCTTTAAAACCCCAATGTGACATAGATTTTTTGAAAACCCTTTTTGCAAATTTTTCTGTTTTTTTAACTGAGAAAATTTTTATAAATTTTTTTTGGCTGATTTATTGTACTGCTCCCCACTTTTAGCCTCTACTTACCCAATACTTGACGCCGTCGTGTTCCTCGCCCCAGCCCACAAGCTTTACGGAGTGGAAGCCGGTGGATGCACCGCGGTTGGCAGCCGTCTGGCGATAGACTCCGCCGGAGTAGGAGAAGAAGTCTCTGTAGATGCGCATGGTGGCCTGCACGGGACCCGAGTGATAGATCTCAGCCATGATATCGCCCTCGCGACTCAGACTATATGCCGGGCCCACCGTATACAGGTTGTCCCGATTGACGCCGTACGCCGGCTGGCATCCGTTGGCCTTCAGCGAGCGGCTATTGTGGCGTTGGATCCTGCAGTTGTCCTTGTGCTGGGTGTAGGGATAGCATTTCTCATCGACAACGCCCTTCTTGTGCAGGTAACGCCAGGCGGCATCCAGATGGCCGCCCTCGCAGCCCTGCTGGCGACGCGTGCAGGAGAGAATGTTCTGCGCGGAGAGCTGCACCACCTCTTTGCCCTGGCTCTGGATGGCGAAGCGATCGGAGGCCACCGAAGTGGTGGACAGCACCCAGGAGGAGCCGCACCAGCCCTGATCCGGCACCTCCGTTATGTAACTGGACCACTTCTCAACGGCATTGAAGGTACGCGGCAGATCGTTAGTCGGATTGGTCAGACGGGTCATGGCCTTGACGCGATAGGTGGGCTCCTTGGTGCCCAGTCGCAGGCGCAGACCCTCACTGTACTTGTGACCCCACCACTCGTCGTATTTACGCGCCGACCAGCCCAGCTCGTGAATCGAGTTGACGCTGTGGATGAGCTCGTCGTCCGTCAGGCACAGATCCGTGTCGCATCTCGTAATGCCGCCGTCGAGGCAACGGCACTCGTTGCAGTTGTCCCACGTGGTGTTGTACTTGCTGAAGTAGACGCCCTTATGGGCGCAACTGAGCACCGGATCCGGCTCATTGAAGCAGAACGAACGATAGTCCGGACAGCAATCACCGGAGTCACCGCGATCACAGAACTCATCGCAGTAGCACAGAGTATCTGTCGGCAAATACAACAGTTAGCAAATATATTAAGACCAGATTAGATGACACCTATTGAGATACTCAATACTCACTGGATATTGGCACTGAGCAGCCGTCGCGCCGATCCTTGCAGCAAGTGTTCTGTTGCGCACAATACGGACCCGGATAGTCCAGCTTCAGTGTGTGATCGAACCCATTGGTCAGGTCAAGAAGCACCAGAAGCAATGAGAGCGCCACCAGGGCACAATTGTTAGCCATGGTTAGGACGTGAAAATGCATATATTAACTGAAAGTATTCGAGTGATTAAATTAAATAAAATCGAAGGCGAACAAATATTATTAAATTGTTGTTTTCGACCTGTCCGTTAAAAAAATATTTTATGCATCGTTTGCGAAATCTGAGGCTGCGATTAGATAAAACTGTTTGCAATTTGTCTACAAATTAGCAGCGCTTATCAGCTTTATTACTTTATTTATTTATTTTTTGTATATGTTTTATAAAGCTTCTGCAATGTGCCCATTACGCATACGCCCCATGCAGCGATAAATATGAATATGAATTAAGTCTCTATGAATTTCAATTATGCATGGCTAAATAAAACTGAAACAGCTAAGTAGCTCTAAACTGGTTTCGATAGCTTCCTAATTTCAAAATTTGCATAGCCTTTTTTTGGTTTGTTTGGAAAGCTAAGAACTGGAGCTTGAGCGGAGACGTAAAAACCGTAGAAACCAATTAGTTTATCACACATTTTTGGCTTGTAAAAATGAAATTAAGGAGGCACGCACGAAAACCCTTTGAAATTTTACGCTCATTAAAAATTCACTTCGTGCAATATCCAATAAAATTTTGAAGTTTAATAATTATGGACTGAAAGATACCCTAGAGCCTATTGAAGCACATACAAAATTTAGAACGTAAATTGTACAAACATTTATACATTTATAGGAAATGTGTTTAAATTTCATTTTTTAAATTACAAATTCTAATTAATTACAAATTAAAAATTACAAATTCTAATTAATTTAGTTTGTAATGAATACAATATATTCTGCAACTAATTAGAAAATTTGGAACTGAGGTTTTTAATTTTTTAATATATGAAAAACTTTAAATATTTAAAAAAATCATTTGATATATTCATTTTACTTTAAGCATGCTGATTCTAAATTTCTTATAAGGATCCTAAATAGTTAAGAGTTAGAGACTAGCATGGGGTAAAAATTAATATGCCCCACAAAGCCTTAAAAAAAAAAGGAGCAGTCACAATTGGCAACATAAACACAGCCCAAAACGCCAGCAATCACATAACAGTAAACTTTTAAAAATTCTGATGACGTCAGCTTCAAAAACTCATTTTAAGTCCGAAAGTTTTTTGACTTTGGCTTAGCATCGAATTCAAATTTACGCCAAGACAGCAAAAAATAGAAATAGTAAAAAAAGGCACAAAGCGCCCCTTTTTTCTGGGTTCCGGACATGGGGCAACGAGAGTTATGACAGAGCATTAAACTTGTTTGACTTTCAGACCGAACGATTAACAAAAAACAAACAAAAAAAACCGAAACATAATAATAATAATAAAATTAGTAATAATAAAGAAGGTTTATTATTTATTTAAATGCAAATTGCAAATAGATTTTCCAGTTTTGTGAGTTTTTATGCTTATATTGTGCATTTTTTTTATTGAGTGCTACAAAGTATTTTTAATTATCAAATGTATTCATAAATAGTATCTGAATCATGCGGGATGTTCAAGCATTTTTTTGATTTCTTTTTTGAAGCTGAACCCGTTTTTAATTATGTGTTAATTTATTTGAAAGTTTGATTCGCCAATTAATAAGCCAATTTCAATTAGGTGGAACTCTGGAATGCGTTAATTTATATAGGGGAAGCGAAATTTGAACAAACGCGTAACGATAATATTTGTCTAAACTATTAAAAATTGTGATTAGCACTTCGTTATCTTACTTAGCTTTAAGAAATTCCAGAGTTTATTATATTGGCATATCTGCTTAAAATAAACACAAATATTTGCCCTCTGTCAAGTCTACTACTACTATAATTAAATTAGAGAAATTTTAAAAATAATCAAAAGCCAGAGACTCTTTAAAAACTCTTTTCAAAAACAAGCTGTTACACAATTGTGGACATGCATTCAAAAACGCTATCACATATTTTTGAGATGCGCATAAAAATATTTTTGCACTTTTTCTAAATTCACAATAACACAGAACATTTTTTTAATATGCACACATAATTATAATTAAATAAATTAATGTTTATTTAAGTGTTGTGGTAACCTTTTTCTTAAAATAAAATTTAACTATTTATACTAACTTTTTTAATTTGCACAATATCTATTTATATTTTTTTTTAATGTAACACTTCAGCCAAAAGGTTTTTTGGTTTTGCGAAACTTAACCGAAATAATAAAATTCAAATTCTATTCACAAACTTTTCCAACACGTTGTGCACGCGAGCGCGGCCAGCCGATGACTGAATTCAATAAACGTTATTGGGCACCATCAAACCAAAGCCGTCGCTGCCTCCTTAGCAATTGTTGCTATCGCTGTTACTGTTAAGCGCTTGCAATAGTGCTTCGTGTGTAGGTGATGCGGTGAGAGAGAGAGTGTGTGAGAGTACGCTCTGTTAAGTTTACAGAAAAAGTGGTTGGTATCAAGCTCTACTGTTGATCACTAACAATAAACGGTGCTGTGTAGGTGGCTGTAAGCGAGAGAAAGAGAGAGAGGAGAGCCATTGTTATTGCTTTAGCAGTGCTGTTAATTGGCACACACAGTTCTCTGTATACTCTCCCGCTGCACAATGATATTTGCTATATATGGCAATTTTAGAGAAGATGCATGTGTGTGTGTACGTATGCACTTCTCAACTTGTGTAGTTCCCACTACTTGGTATCACGTATGCCTTGACAGATTCAAACCTGAGATATGTAATACAGACATGGAATTTTGGTAAATTCCTTAAATTGTTTGCCAAGACCTTTGGCCGAGGCAAAGGCGTGAGCTTTCTTCTGCGCAGTTAATTTACGAATTTTTTATTCGAATGTTTGTTTGCTTGTTTGTGTTTATTATAAAATCGAAATTGATATGACATACGTACAAACGTATTTAATTGCACCCAATTTAAGTTCAAGGCTATAACAAATAAATCAAAATTTCGATATATGTCGCAAATATAAATAAATATGTATAAAAGACAGTTTACTCCTCAGTTTTGTCAAAAACTGTGCGAAATTTGAGTAAATACCTTACGGGTTTCAATTAGAACAATTCTGTGATTGTATATATGTGTGTATATAACACAAAAACTGCGTCAAATTGGCACATATTGATATGATCTGATATTATGTCGGTCTGCCAATTCGCTTGGCATAATTGGCATCTTCTGTTTTTCACATAGAATGCAAGAATTTGCATATTTATTATTTTGGATATTATTTTCACAGAATCTGCAAAATCCATTAAAAAAAGTGCTGGCATTTTATGGTGTAGATATATAAGTATATGGGAATAGATATAGAATATTACGACTTCGAAAGTATTAAAAAATTTAAAAATATTCATAGTATGTAGCTCGATGATTTTGCTGATAATGTTGACTCGTAAACAACAATATATTCCACTAAATGAATTTTATGATGCCAATCGTGGCAAAGAGCAGATGACAATAAACAACAACAAAATCGCCAATGACACCGAAGAGAAATAAGCCGACACATTAAGAAAGCTAATTAAAAACAAGTTGCAAGCTCAGGCAAACATTCAGTCCCCAGTCTCCATCGCCATATATCCATAACCGGCGCAGAGCATATCAAGCTATGAAAATAAAGCCATCCGACGTCGACATTGCTAATTCCCAGTGTCGCCATTTGCATGACATTAAACCTAAATTTTATGAGCGATTTCTGTCTGAGTAATGTGCCACATTATGAAAAACGCCTTTTGGGCCAAACTTAACAAAAACAACGCAAGAATAAAAGAAACCGGAGATTGACCACACATAACAAAAAGCAAACGACAGAACATAAAGAAACTCATTGTATATTTTGGTTAGCTAGGATGGGAGGACAATACAAAGAATGTGGATCCATAAGTGAAAGACTAAATGAAATTGGGGTATACGACACATTTAATAAATATTCCATATTTTAATCTTATCGAATGCCATCGAAATGCAAAATATTACTGTTGCACAGAAAATGAGTAATCATCTAAATTTTAGTCATGTACTCTATTGGGGTGCAAATAGATGACTGGACTGATGACATAGCAGTAAATAAAATAAAATAAAAAACCCGCAGATTTTGGAGTGGACTAAAATAAATCCTCTTATTGACACCGTAAAAACTAATTCCCAAAAAAAACTTATTTACAATTATTTATTTGATAACAAACAAGCGGAAGTTGTCTGTCTTGCTGAATTCAATTTTTCCCCTTCTACTGAATACAGACAAGAAATTTTGAATAAATACTCCCGTATACAAAATATTAAGAAATTTATATATCTGGCTATATCTTGATATATCTCGCTCAGTTTTAAGTTTAGATACATCAAATTCGGAGAACAGTATTTTGTTAGTATACAGTGCTATGTTCCTTCTTGTTTGATACTTAACTCTTCACGATATTTTTGAAGTAATATAATTGTGCGATATTGATTAGATTTTGCTGATATCATGTTGATATCTAAACATTCACCCAGTTGGTTTCAATCTTAAATTATGAAATTAGTTTAAATATCTTTAAATATAAATAAAAAAAATTTGGTTTTAATTTCTACAAACTTGTTTTCTTCAAGCATCATATTTTTGTAAAGATTGTCTTAAAGATTGCCAAGAAACAAACAGATGGACAGATGCACAAAATATTAACGTATACTAAATAAAACCAAATTTATTTAATAATACTTTTTTAGAAATTTAATAAAAAAAAAAGATTAATTACATACTTAGTTAAGTCCATTCAATTTTAATACAGTTAAATGAGCTTAATTATAGTACAAACTAAAACAAAATTTGTATAGCTATTGAACTTGAATTCAAATTC
This sequence comes from Drosophila micromelanica, assembly GCA_004143825.1. NCBI lineage: Eukaryota > Metazoa > Arthropoda > Insecta > Diptera > Drosophilidae > Drosophila > Drosophila micromelanica. The sequence goes on from SCDY01000473.1 coordinate 40,099, forward strand.
AAGTACAAAACTGAATTGATTAATGCGAATGACGATGACAACACGTCCGGAGCGTGTCGTCTCCATTAAAACAAATAATTAAAACGCCATTTGGGAGGTTTATGAATGGATTACGAATATCCCAGAAAAGCACGGCACGCTTATTGAAAACGTAGAGTTCGGGGTAACGATCACTTTTGGTTAAATTCTATGCCATATGGCTGGCTGAAACTATCTAAAATTGGCAGTCAACATAATTGGCCATACAGTATGCTGATAATACACTATTAAGTACTTAGTTGATTATTATTACCAATTCCGGGCACATTGAACGATATTATTATTCTGTCAATAGGCTGTCGAGAGTGAGCTTTAGTATCAGACCTGAAGTGCCCGCAACCAACATGCGGCATTCCAATGTATTTAAGTCATGTGATAAAATATTTATGAACTGCCGGCCAAGCAACAACTACATCAACAACAACAACAACAGCAACAAACACAAAGCAAACACCTCAAAGTGCGTAGAATTCAAGTTATTTGGGATTCTCACAAAATTTGTCAAACTGTTTTTGAAAGCCAAAATTTGAGTTACAAAATCTGTTATCATTAGATTGCCAGAAGTAGTTCAAGGATATATACGTAATTGTATTACCCATGTAAAAGCTTATCGAACAATTACCGTAATCGATCACACTGATAAATTTACATTGTTTTTTTCTTTTTTTTTTTTACTTATACTCTTAAACTATAAGTTTCGTGACGTTTACACGATCATAGATAGAATCACAATTATTGTCAATGGCATGGGTTGGGTGTGGAATGCGAAGCGTCATATCGATTAGCGCAATCGTCCGCCTTGGGATTAGGTGGCCAAAACGATTGCATCAGCAGCTCCTAGTCAATACTCACAAGAACAATATAATCTGTTTGTTCGCAAATATAGTACACAAATTCTATGCCACAAACTTGAATTGGTTTTCTTATCTAAACCTTTGGTTATACCCTGGTTTCTCGAACTTAAACTATAAATATGATAGTTTTTTTTTAACTTAACACAAGTTTGATTAAATTCTAAATAAGTAGTTAACTTAAGCTAAAATATTATAACAAGTAAGAACATTGCAGTCGAGTGTAATACTAGTTCACAGTATAATAACAAAAATTTTATAATTTTGGAAAAATATAGAATTTTGTATATTTGTTTTTTTTTTTTTTTTGGTTGAAGTGGTTTTTATAAAATTTTTTGTGTAGATCTGTTGTTGGTGATTATCTCTAAAATTGTGGGAGATATCGCTTTTCACACTTATACAAACCCAATGTTGGGTGATATTGGTTCTTCATGTACGGTTATAAAAAGAGCAGTCGATCATTTTACCTAATTATCTTTTTCTTGTTAGTTAAGAAAAATCGGTCATTGCCATAGCTGAATAGTCAACGCTGTCTTCTAAAAGTGGCAAGAATGTTATGTCTTAATTTAGTTAATCAAGATTATTGTATATATATTATGGCCTTAATTCTATTATAAATAAATAGCAGCTTGATGATTCGCAGAGATTTATGGCTCAGCGAAATGTTTACCCATATGACATATACAATACGCATTGAGGTACAGTCAAAATAAACAAATTTACGTTAAATATATGTTAACACCTTAATTTCGACTAATTAAAATATCCGATGTTGTTGATAATCAATTTCATGGACACGCCATGTTTATTTTTGGGTTACTTTAGCGCCGTATTATCTGCTCTCAATACCTGGAACTAAGATTTTCGATCCGAAAAGAAATATTTTTTCAATTTCCTTAGTAATCAAGGTCAATATAAACATCATAATATAGTAACCATAAACAATGCACGTACATTCTAAAAGTGCATTTCCAGAGAATCGTAGCATTTATACCCACCTCAATATTTTGGAAGCATTTAACAGAAATTTTTACTTCAATATGGAAAATATTTTTCACGCTAATTGATTGGAATTCAGATTTAGTGAGTCAGTTATCAAGTGCAATAGAACGAGTGGGCATATCGCATCAATATGTCTTCAAGGCCGGGGCTATTTGCACGCGATATTCGCATCAAAAAAATTTAAAGAACTCATTCCAATGGGTGTTCAGGGCCTCTCCGTCGGCCACACGTCCAATAATGACGAAATCGAAATGGCTTTTGATCGCAATCGTCAGTGGAAGTGTGACCACAAATTCAATTGAATTAAATTCTAGTTAATTTTGACAGCGACAATTTAACACTACTCAACAAAAACAATGAACAAATGTGAACACATTAATAATGAACAGAAAATACCCTGGAAAAAATTTGAAGCAGCAAAAGGAATTATTAAAAAAGAGGCAAAAACATACAAATTTTATAGTTAAATTACGTGAAAGAATTATCAAAATCCACCAAAGAAGATTTATTTTCTTAACTTGAGAACAAAACTTCTCATTTAAATAATTATTATATTAAATTATTATTATATGAAATTATGGGAAATTTCAAACTTAATCTAAGAACATGTAAAAATAGAAGGTAACTAACATATTAATGTAAAATATTGTTCATAAGGAAAGGTAAAATATATAGGAAACAATAAAAAATATATCCAAAAAAAAGATAATATATATTATTTAAAATGTTTGATTAAAAATTAATTTTAAGGTATTGTTAATATGTTTTTGTAACAAATGTATTGATTTGATTTGTTTGGTTGGTTCGGTTTCGCTACAGATCTAGCATACCCTACTTAGTGATTTTTTAGGGTATCAATTTGGCGGCAGCAACAAACGGTTGACAGCTGCTTAGCCCGTGGCCGAGTAATAAAATATTTTTTGGCATATTTGTGTTTAATATATTGTTAAAATTGCTCGATTCTCTTCATTTTCAATTATAATTTCAATTGTCTGTGGCTTCAACTGTAACTTGGCGCTTCTTAGCGCCCCTCCCCTTATATACCCCTCAATCATTTTTCTGTGTTTATATTTCGCATGCTTTGCGATTTTCTTCAGGTTGTTTTAATGCAACTCCCGAGACGGTCTCCAAATATTGCCGTCTGGCATTGAGCGCGTATTAATGGCATTAAAATAATAATAATAATAACAAATGGCAATAAGAAATGCGACGACAGACGATCCTCTCCAACACGTATCAAAAGGGGTAGAACATTCATGTTGATATTTTTCATTTGTGTAAAATAAGCCGACGAATTGTTTTTAAGTATAGACAAGTTATTGGAATTTGACATTTTGACATTTGGTTTTTGTTTTTTTGGATACTGCTTCCGGGCGCTTGGGCACTTCAATCTCAAAAACCAAACATCACATTTTAATTTAATTCACAAGTTCCACCCAATTGATATTGTGCGTATAGATAAAAAACCCGCAGCTATTTTTAAGGAATTATTTCATTATTTACAATTGGGGTTTAAATTGAATTTCGTAAAAAAAAAAGCGCACAAACGTACGAAAAAAACGCTCTAAATATAAAACAGGCAAATACTTTTGACGTCATTGTTAGGTGAAACAAAATAGACGATACAAAAACCCAAACTGAAAGATCTCGGAAGAAATCAACATAGTTTTCGTTAATTCGAATATTAGGTCCATAATTCTTTCACAACAAATTACTTGACTGAAAATACGCAAAATGTATTGAATGTTTGCTAAACTTGAAATTTTCAAAATTTAACAGATTTTCGTGTTCAGGGATTACTTAAAAATGAGGTCTAAAGATATCTTTATTATTTTGATAGTACGCCAACAGAATGTACTATCTGTCCAGGTATTTTCTAAAAATTCCGCATATTTTGCTGCAACTGAATGAGAAAGAATTTTTATAGCGCTTCGTCACGTGTTCTTATTATACCCTAAATAACTGAGCGTGGAGGTCTGACCGACTGTCCAAGTTAATTTTTTACAACAAAAGTCAGCTTAAAACATAGAATCTTTTTGGCAAATAGATTTTGCTTATTGCTCTCTGAGAAATAATAAAGCTGTAAAAACTGTTCTATCTTTGTTTTAGAAATAACCACAGGGCATCTCAAATTTGATCAGCTTCTTTTTTTGTTCCTGAATGAAAATACCATGTCAGCAATTTGCGTATCAGCTGGAAACGCTTTAGTAATATTCAGATATTTTCAAACATAATGTTTATAAAAGTTTGCACAAAAATAAATCCAGTAGAAGATCATGGCCTTTTGTGCGCTACGTCGTCATAAACATATTTGTATACACGAATTATTTACGCATTTTTCTCATTACAAAAGCAAAAAAAGAAATTGATTTGTATTCATTGTTCGTTGTTGATAACTCATATTATTGGAAACAATTTTCAAGTTGCGAAGTCATTCGTAAGATTCTATTTTTAACAAGAGACCGCACTGCGATTAGCAGTGCAGCTTTATCGACCCAGTGTACACGGGTGTACTTAAGAAACACAATATATATCTCGTTTGAAATGTTGACGTTTTGAATGCACTCAACGCCCACCGGGCAAAAACCAAATACATTTTGGCTCGTAGTTAGCAGTAATTATCTGGGCACTCGACAGCAGTACTCAGCAGTATTCGGCCCAAATTAGGTGCGCTGTCAATCACAAGTTAAATCACAATTTGCTAAAATGCAAATAACAACTTCCACCTGATTAACAATTTCAATGTGCAACCAAACCAGAAATAACAATGAATAATAATCATTTTAAGAATTTAACACTCGAGTGTATATATTTGGCGAGATCAGATGTTCTCAAGGTTGTTCTATTAGTCGTAACGTATGAGTTGGGCGAACAAAACCCTCAATCATTGAAATATCAAGACTAACCCAATCTTCACTTCTCGCATCAGTTTAACTAACTCTGTACAGCTCGTATTTAGCAGCGCCAGAACTGCTTGTGAATTATTAAGCACAACAAGTGGTAAATTGTTGATAACAGCACAGCGGCTGCTTGCCTGCCATATATGTTAGGCACAGTAGTTCAAAGAGCTTAACATGTTCTGTTATGTTAATGTTATGCTAGCGGCTCTCTCTCACTCTCTCATACGCTGTTAAAGCTGTTAAGCGTATTATTTTAGTCGCCCTTAAGCAATTATTCTTAACATTTAAGCAAGCTGAAAGCATGATAGCTCTTTAAAAGAGAGCCTGAGATAATTTTTCTGATAAGCTTTAGACCATATATATTTGGGGCATTCACATTGCTGTGAATGGCTCGAGGTACATAAGAAATATATTAATTATTTCGCAACTCATTTTAAGAAAACATCTGTACAACCAATTGTAATTTTATAATTTACAAACCTACATATGTCTTATTTTGTAACGCCCACAGAGTTAAAGCTAAACGCCTTTATATCGGCCACTGGGACAGCTTTGCCGCTTGTAGCTGAAATCGGCGCCAGCCGCTGCTCCCGGTCGACAGCCCTGACTTTATACCTGTATTTATTTATTTATCATTATATTTGTACACTGGGCAAACAAAATTTTAAATGAATCATATTATCTGGAATTGTTCTTCTGTGAATGCTTAAACCTAATGTAAACAAAACTTTATTGTCATATCAAGTTAAGCTTTGCAAATTTAATTGTACTATATTTTAATATATACTTCCGTGAAGCAAAAGTTTGTGTAATAAGATTTCATTTTAGTTGTGAAATATTGAAATTTAAATATTTTCAGCCTATATTTATTTTGCTGTTTTGTTTTTATTGGCATTTTATGATATTTTTTTCTCTGAGTGTATGCGTGTACCTACATGGGCCTACGTATAATTTTGGAATGTATCCGCACTCGTTTTTCGTCTGCCATGTTAATGTCTGCAAAACAAATAACACTCGCCATGTCTACATAAAAATAGCAGTTGCTCTGATTTTTTGATATGCATGACAAACTGTTTATTCGCGCATTTTTTTTTTTTTTTTTGTATACCTGTAACGGGCATATACATAGATTCATTCCTGATTTTCTTCGAAATATAAACCTATAATGAAATTATTCAAATATTTGAAAAATTTTCATTCTTGTTAAACTTAAATTTGTATATTTCAACAAAATAACTATAATATCTATTGTTAGGTCTCGTATATAGACAAACATCCAATTTAATTAATAATAAATACCTCACATTTGTTTTGCCTAGAAGTAATTAAATTGTAGATAGAACGTGTGGTTTTAATTTTAGAATCATCTGCAAGCAGTTTTTCAAATTAAATGCATTTTTGTCATTTTAATTGGCGGGTTTTTGGTTGATTTTCCTGAGAAAGTTAAGGGTAACTACACTTTTCAAAGACCTTGGCCGTGCTTACGAAAAACGTATTTATTTATAGGAATTATTACAGAATTAGAACACTTCGCTTTCATTGTAAAAGAGCCAAGCGATTGTTATTTTATTGTTTTCTTTTTTCTATTTTATTTGGCTGAGCCCGCAGGTTTTGTTTATTTCTTCTTCTTCTGCCTCTTTTTCGTTGATTTATTTAAGCATTTCGGCCAAAAGTCATTGTCAATGCCAAATGCGAATCATTTTGTGTACAAATGAGTACGTTAATATGTGTATATGTGAGTTTATATCTATTCATGTTTATATCTACTTATGTGGCCCCATCTGATGTCAGTGACACTCACAGCCAAAATGCCAACATCTGCGATCTGCATGACAAGCAATTCCCAATCCCTTCTCGTCGCTTTAATGTACATTAAAGCTATAGGAAGTACTCTATGGACGGAATAAACAGGCATAGTCCAATTACCGGTAACATTTTGAATTAGACCTTTAATTATACAGGTAAGACGCGCCTCCCAATTCAAAAGAGCAACAGGCAATATATTATTAAATAAGAATAATTAGAACGTTTTTATTAATTATTTAAATTATCATTGAGCAGTCTTTGGTATATACTACAAAGATTGATTACCCAGTTGAATATTTTATCTAAATTTGGCGCTTTTCGTCATCGCCCGTTTCAAACATTTGTCATCATCAATTATTAAGCTATAGTATGCATTTATAATCCAAACTGAGGGGTTGTCTAAATGCTGTCATGAAATGCAAAATGTTTGCTATATGGGATAAGTCATCGAATCAAAATAAATAGAGCTGACTTATACAAAAGAAATGTTTGAATTTATCGGATTCTGCTTAGAATATAAATGATTAAAGAAATTGTACACCAGAATTTATTGCATTTATTCATTAATTCAGTTATAAAACTGCACTTTAGCAGATATATGTTATAGATCCAGTTGCTGTTCTCGGAATAGCTAATACTTAATTTTTATTAGTCAACATTAAATAAGCATCACACTTGCCATTAAGTATTTAAACAACTTTGTTTATATTTATTTATTTTCAATAGCTACTGACTTGCCCACCCACCCACTCATGGCAAACTAATTAATGGGCCTTTTATACCCTCTTCCCGCTGACAATGTGTGTAAAAGAATGCATAATGGTTTTATTTGAATTTATCATCTTTATAAAATACATGTATTCTCTATAGAATAAGCTAGCGTTTTTGATATTTAATATATATTGAAATTAAAAATATACACAGAACAAGTTTGTCAGACAAACGTTTTAATTTATAACATTGGGACTGGGAAATGAAAAAATATATATTTAAATTTTTATTAGTGGGTTACGCTTTTATCTGACCTTATAACTGAATAAGTAATAGTATTAATAATTATAGAAATACATTTCATTTATAACTTAATTTAATTTTAGTATAAGGTAGCTGCTAGTCGGGCTTTTCCCACTAACTAATTAAACTCGTTTACGAAGTGAAAAGAGTATATTTCGTTTATTTTATGTCTGTCCGTAGAAAGCTATTACGTTTAAATTTAAATTTCAAATTTAAATATAGTCTAATAATATTGTTAATACTTTGACAGATTTTAAATCGATAAAAATTTTAACTTTCACAAATTTGTCAAATTGGTGGACATGATTTTTCCTCTACAGGGTACATGTTTTGTTTGTTATGACACTGTGATTGAGTATAGCGCTGTCGGCTACACCCGACTGCAACGTTCTTGCTTGTGTTTTTACTACTTCTGTGCATATCTCTGGGTCGTTCAATTATCACTTCTTGCATAAATGAAGAGACAACAAAATGCCACTTTTCAGCTAGTTTCGTATATTGACCATAAAAGTAGCGCCACGCTAACGGTTAAAGCTATAGACAACGGCCGATAAACAGAGAGGTGTGAAGTGTTAATTTGACACTATCACACCTTCTGAAATGCAAATAAGCTTCAGATACAGATAAATTTACATATACTGATATAGATACATTTTCAGGTTCAGGTTCAGCTTTAGATTTTAGGCTCTATTTATGACAGCTGTGACGTCACAACGAAGGCAATTGGTCAGTTTATGTAGAGCCTATGTAGATCCGTGTTTGTACAAGTGATTAGAGCACTCAATGGCGACATACTTAACTGAACGAGTGTTGATAAAATAAAATAAAAAAATAAATACCTGAGCGTCTAGTCAGCCGGCAAATGTTTGTTTATACGCGTATTTATTTGCACTTTCAATGGGCCATGAGACACGACAATGACGTCATTTGTCAATTTGCTGATTTGTTGACAGCAGCAACGACAACCAGATTGTTGAATGCATTTTCCACATGTATTAAGCATCGTGTGCACTTCAATTGCGAAAATTGAAAAAAACGATTGAATGCAATTTAATAAATGCATTTTATCAATTCGCCTACGTCACTTGTGTGTGTTGTGTGTGTGTGTGTGTGGGGGGGCGTATTGCACAGTGGAACACGCGGCAAATCATAATTTAAATGTGTTTGCTTCTTGGTAGAACATCAATTAATAAACAAGAGAGAGATTGCAAAGCCAACGGCCAATAAGTGCTTTTTTATGCATTAGCACAAAGTTAAATTAATCAATTCGAATTTTAATTTATAATAATTTTACCTGAAATTTTATATATACTATGCACTATAAGATATAATACATTTATAAAAAAAAATCGGTTTTATCCAAAATAAACACACAGTCAAAATTTATTTCACTTCTTTTTCAGAAAAAGTACACATAAAAGTATATATAAATATAGAGTCTAGTATAGTAGCCGGTTCGATGAACCAATGTTTATACTGTAAGAGTAAATAAATAATTAAATTCCAGAAACAATATACATATAGGATACAAAACTGAATTTTAGAATTTGTCGGTAGAAGTGCTTCCAAGTGAGACTCTTGATTGTTCTCTGACTTCTTGACTGAGTCTTAACGGTAATGTCCAATCCAAGTTATTTGATATGTGCTCAAAACGAAATATGAAGTTAAGCTTTAGGCATTTCTGGGTGTGAACAATTTAACTGGCAATCAGATAAATTTATATGCAAATAGTTTTCACAATTGGTCACCATAGCCATCATAGTAAAAATAATAATAATCATACACATAATAATAATCATTTTGTATCAATTACAAAAATATGCTAAACTTGAAACGTGTCGATTTCAGTGCGACTTGTACGACATTTGAAATAAATTCTTGACAATAACCTTAAGTCAACATTGCGTATGAGCAATACAATTGGCTGTGGGTATTGGTTACTGGGCACTTGTTGGCTTCATTATGAGCTGAAATATTTAAACTGACACGCCAGAGGCAAAACGAATTGCATTTTGTACAATTTACATTTTAATTGCCGCATATTGAATATCACAGCACCATTCAAATCTTAAATGGCGCCTTGCCTGATGATGTCGTCACGCTTTGCCTTCACACCAAACCCCGATCGAGGCTCGTTGCCAGCAATCACAACTCGATAAAGTTACATGACTAATTGCATAATATTATAAGTATAATGGAACATGTTGTTAGATACTCGCCAATCCTTAAATTCGTTATGCTAAAGAGACCAAAAAAATATTCTTTTAAAGGCCCGACTAGCATGGAACCGGTATTGAAAGCTAACAAAAAACAGAAACAGAATCTGGAACCAGTTGCGAACCTATTTGCGAACTAAACATAACCAAACGGAACCGAATACCCAATAAATAAATAGATTCCAAACAAAAGCAATATGCGTAACAGTATTAAAAGCTAAGTAGAGCCTGTAGCGAACTATTTTACGAACTAAATTCGGCCGAACAGAACCAGTATATTAAAAAAAAATAATAATAAATAAAACAAATTGAATTTCGATTAGAAAAGCAACTGTACAAAACACTTATATTAAAATCTGAAAATAACCTCATAGCTTAAAATGTCTTAAAACGTTTAAAAAGTGAGCCAGAACTTAAACCAATGTAAAAGAATCAAAGTTTCTGCACAATTATTGGTGAATTAACTAAAAATAATTTTTATTAATATAAATGCATCCAAGTACTCCTCTTCGCTTATAAATATGTAATTCTCTCCTTTATTTATTAATTTTTTTTTGTTTGCAATAACTCTAGCTAACTCAAATTTGACATTCAGTAAGTGTTCCCTTAAATAAAAATTCTTTTATATGTGTTTTAAGTCGCTTAGCAATGTCGGAAAGTTCAACTCTCTCAGCTTCCCAGCTTCCCGGATTACTCACTAACCATTAACCATTGGCATTAGCATTCGCATTTGATATGACATCAGCGGAGCGTCAGCTGGGCAAGAGCGAAGACCAAGACCAGTAGCCAGCTGTCTGGTCTGTCCGGGCGCTTACAAAGCGACTCACCTTCGTTTTGTGGTTTTTGGGAGGGTTCAGAGCCGTTTTACCGGAACTGGGCTGTCAACGTCAACGCACCGGCGTTGTTTGCGTGATTTTTGTTTTGTTTTGTTTAGTGTTAAGTTTAAATGAAAACAAAATCAACAACAAAAATTAGAAAAAAGAACACACAAATTTATGGGATTAATGGGCGAATGTTCGAGCACGGGGCACTCATATATGCAAATGTTTAAATATTGTTACAATTTGCTCGGACGAAAATTGGGTTTCCTGTTTGCTTGGTGACGTGTTTTGGCGAAATCTGGTTAGCCTTAACAAAATTCTAAAGACAATACAAGTCTTCAATATTTACATTTTTAAATGTTTACAATCAAAGCATATGTCTAAGTTACAGCACAGGTTGTGTAGCCAGTTTATTGTCGTGTGAATTTTTTTTTTTGTTTTTTTGATTATTTTCATAATTTGCGCAGCGTAAACTTGAATTTATTCGAACCAAATGCATTCAATCACATTGCATAAATAAAGAACTAAAAATGCAAACACGGAAATCGTAACCAAAATAATACTTCACTTTAAAATATGCCAAATTTTATGCCATAACCGGAACAATATGGGTAATACATTAATAAATTTTAATAGCTGTTTGCACCGAGATCTTTTGATCATAAATTTAAGACATTCATTTAGACAAGACAACTAAAATATTTTTATAGCTCATTTAGTTTTATAGCCGCACAGATAATACATCCATAAAAATTAGATAAAAAAAACAATTAAATAATTTGTAAAAAAATGTTTAAACATATTAAGATCAGATATAAGATAAAAAGGCGACAGATTATATTTTAAGTATGTTTAAAAATATTTAACTTCAAATATATATATTTTTAGCTTTGAGTTGCAAACATTTTCTGCAAATTTCAGTTTGCAGGTTGATGACATTTAAAATATATGACACAAAATAACTGAGAGAGCCAGTACACAATATAACTCAGGTTCATGGTCAATATGGCCAAAATCAACAGAAATTCAGGTACAATATGCAAACTGTAAACTTGGCAGACAGGCGCTAACACGCGGATAAACAACAACAAATTCGAATCGAGAACAACACGCGCAAATCCAAATCCAAACAGCTACTTTGAAAAATATATGCTAATGCCTCTTGAGCTGTTGGTGAATTGCATACGCGTCTTAATGCATTTATAGTTAGATACAGTTTTGCATCATGTAGGAATTAGCCTACATTGCGAGTACTGGTTGCCGTGACTCGGCTCTGTTTCGGGCCGCTTTATCAAGCCAAATGGATCTACACCCACGAATGGCCAGCAGCATTTATGCAGACCACATCTTTCATCTTTCATCCCAACTGCGAATTCTCTTTGCCAATTCAGGCTGGTAAAAGGCAACCGGGAACATGATAGCCTCAAATAAGTAGCACAAAAAGAAAACTTTGCTTTTCGTGTAGATACTTTCTAGTGGTGTGTGCTCTATGAAAAATGCGAGTAGATTTTGGTATAAATAAAAACGCTTACTTTCGAAAGTGCTGTTATCTTTAAGTACAAATGCAACTAAAGCACAATCGTTAAACTGGTAAACAAACCATAAAACCTAACCTCACCCAGACAAAGCTCACCTGTATTTGCGGTTACCTGCGGCCCAGCTCTTGCCTCATAAAAATCGAAAATGCAACACCTTCATAGTGTTTGTGTGTATTTTTGCTAACCACAATTCAATCAAATTCACAAGCTGTCTTATTAAATTTGATATTTGATGCTGATTTCCTGTCCCGCATCGAATATCCAATTGTCAATGCTCATTGCTCCAGTTTCGAATTACGTAAATAGAAATGTTACTGTACACATAAACTAACAGCTGTTAAAAATGTTAAAGTCATTAAATTAGTTAAAGGAACTAGTTCAAACAAGCCGACTAAGCAGCTCCTGTGTCAGGGTTGCCAGACATTTAATTATATCAATTCTCTAACGTTTAATAAATTTAAAGTCCAGTTGAGTTGCAAATAAAGCACCTGCCAGCGGCCGTTGTCACTTACCTGTGCGAAACAATTCAATTAACAATTACTGTAGCACTAAAAGTGTGCACAGCGATTTAAAGGCAAACGTGACAAGACTAGAGCCTTCTGCTGCAAAAGCGATCAAGCATGCGCATAAAACACACACACACAAGCACAGAGCCCACGCACAAACACACACACACGCACACACAGACAAGTTGGCAAGTCAATAAAAATTAGCGTTTAAAGTTTAAGCGGCACGCGCGTTTGCTGTCGCGACAGATTTTCAACTGAGTCTTGGAGATCTGAGACGCTTTGAAACTTTGAGCCGCTGCCGCAGCGACGCTTGCTAACGGCGACTGCAACAGCAACAGCAACAGCGGCAGCGACAGAGGCAGCGGCAGTGACAGCGACAGCGGCTGTCACTTTTCGCTGAGCCAACGAAATGTTAAGCGCAGAACGCGCGCCGTATGCAGCCAAATTGCAAATAAACAAACGAACAAGCAAAACAAACAAATAACAACAAAAAAAATACCATAATGCAGTCAAAACGAAGCCTGGAAACAGGCAACAACAATAAACACTTGCTTGCGGATGCTGTGCTGACGCAATGTGAACCCGCAAGGACCCAGCCTTGAAATCCTTAATTGTTAACTTTATGCATATGAGTACATTTATATTGCTGTTTATTGTCTCACGCGTTAAAATACAAAACAAAAAAAAACACAAAACATTTAAAAAACGACCAACAATGAACACAATTACAAGTCAAAGTCAACGAGTGCAGGAGGCAGCTGCCGCTTTAAATGCTTGTGTGGGTGCCTCTTGCCCGTTGCAACCTAACAGATACAGATACATATATTTTTATATGCACTGACGCACTGTGAAATACTTGAACCTGACATTCAGAAAATATTGCACACACACACACACACACTGACACACTCGCATGCATTAAGTGTCAGCACTTCAAGTCGAAGTGATGCCAAATCGATGCCGATCGTCAAGCGAGCAATTGAAACAAATAAGTTTTTAAATAACACGCGAGGCCTAACTAAAAGACACCCCTTAGTTTAATGTGTGCAACAAATAAGAATACTTTTAGTTAAAACGATATTCTTTGTGTCTAAAAAACACAATGTATTTCGTTAAATAAATTACATTATAATAAATGGGGTTTTTTATACAAAATTTATATATAAATAATATTAATAAATAATATAATATAAATATATATAAAACAATTTACGTTAAACTTAAAGGTATGACGAAGAAGCCTTAGTTATGTATATACTTATGTGTCTTAATAATATTTTATATTTTACTATTTATTAAATTTTGATAAGCAATTATCGTAAAATTTTTATTGCTTTGTTGCTGCGTTAAAAATTACTATATTAAATTACTATACTATTAAAATATTTCTATTAGAAAAACTCTCTTTTTAACTCTCAAGAAAAGCGAGAATTTCCAAAGAATTTTTCGTTAAGTGGATGTCCGCCATTCTAAGGTTCTTTAAGCCCCTTCCCACAGAATAATATAGGGTATATAACACGCATAACTAAAACAAATTCTGTATCCATGTACACATATGCTCTTATACATTGATGTTTGAATGTTGATGCGTTTTAAATTGAAGTCAATTTTATGAGAAATTTGCATTTTATGTGAGCACAGGAATTGGCATAAATATACATATATTTATGTACAGACAAACATAAAGAGGCAATAAATAAAACGGGGTAATGCCAATTTAATTATTGATTGCTGAAAAATTCGTAAAATGTGCAATATATATTTTAAATTAATTGAAGTAGAGAAATCGTTTAGCCAGTTGTCAAGTTGACAACACAATGAATAAAACAACAAAATTTGACAATTAAATAAAATACAAACATAAGGTTTGACATTAATGTTAACGCTACAATGAGGTTTATCATCACTTTTATTAATAGTGAAATGAGAATTTATATGTTTTAGATCGTTTTTGGAGCTTAATGTACTTTTATAGATTAGTTATCACAAAGTTTGGGTCCATCGCCGATGCAGGCGGCATATGCCATCAGATGGGGTATTGTGCTCTGTTGCATGACTCCCGTGAAGAGATGACTCTGTGGTCCAGTGGCAAAAATGGCAACATCGTCGCCAGAATGCACGCCAATTTTTCCGGTTATGTAACTGGGAAATGTGAAAACTAAAAGAAAACATAATAAAATAATCAATAGAATAATGAAAGCTAATATTATGAACTTACGCGGATCATCAATTTTGTCCTCCAGATGCTCGCGCTTGCCATTCTCGTCCAGATATGGATTGGTGCCAACAGCATAGTTCAAGGTGGCATATTTAACGCCATTAATATCGGTGTCGTGTTGATTGAGTCCCAGTATGGGATTGCCGCGACCCGGATAGCCAGCGATGGACAGTGGATGGGCATGATCGGAGGTGACCACAATGAGAGTTTCCTCGGGATTTGTCATAGCAACTGCCGCCTCCACCGCCTTGGATAGCTCGTGCACCTCATCGAGTCCATATTGTGGTAAATTGAAGTGATTGCCGTAATCCACAAGGCCACCTTCGATGAACAGAAAGTAACCCTTATCGTTTTGGCTGACAACCTCGATGGCCTTCGTGGTCATCTCCTCTAGTGTGGGCTTCAGTTCCGCATCGGCCCTCTTGTGATAGTCCATGACACCAGAATTGAAGAGACCGATCAGTCTGGGTATCTGCTTGACATCCACGCTGAGCAGCTGCTTGCGATTGTAGGCGAGTGCTCCTTCCGGATGCAGTCTCTGCCACGTGGAGAGCAGATTGACGTCGTCAGATCGTTCGCCCGGCTTACCAAACTTATCGGTAATGGACTTGGGCAGAAATTTGCCCATGCCCCCGCCGAGCATTACATCGAAATTCTTGCCGGGCGCCTGCGTGATCAGCTGCGTGGCAATATCCGTGCACTCGCCGGGCACGCTCTGCCCCTCGCCATAGGTCACAATGTCCGTGTCGCTCTCAAAGAATCGATTTGTGCTGTGCGCATAAGCTCCGGATGGACTCGCATGGGTCAAAGTAGTCGTCGTCACAATGCCACTCGCCTTGCCAGCTGCCTGGGCCCAGGCGGCAATGGAGCTGACATGATTGGCGGTATCCTCACTGCCGCTGCAGTTGTTGAAGTTGACATTGGCGGTGATGCCCAGGGCAACAATATTGGTCTTAACTCCGCACAAATAGGCGGTTGCCGTGCAGGCAGAATCCGGCACTTGGGCATTGGAGCAATAGGTCTGTGGGAATGGTGAAAATTTAACAGATGAAAGCTTGGCACTTTATAGATACTAAATTCCTGAATAGCTTCTAAGCCAATCGCATCTTCATAATAACTTTCAGACTTGAAAAGGGTGAGGTAAAAAAAATATATTCTTAACTTGCGTATGTTTTACGAGAACATACTTAACCTAATTTTGTTCATATAATTTTCAAGATATGCTAAGAAAACCATGTCTTAGTATTAATATTTATCGATGGTAACAAAATATAGTAAGATATAAAAAAACAAATTCTTAACTCCTTTCAAATATGGTCTAGAAACTCTTATAGTTTCCAAGATATGCTAAAAAAACCATGTCTTAGTATCGATATTTATCGATGGATTATATGGAGTAATGGAGAAGAAGAATCTATGGTCTTTCAAATTTCTATAGAAGCTCCCTAAGAATATAGATATTTTATGGAGTCGGATGCCTTCTTCGTTCGGTTTCTAACGAAACCGTTATATAATTTTAACAGTTTTCAGTTTGTTCCGCGTATACAAATATTCCACTTCTTAGAGCGTCACATTAGCCTAGATACGATTTCTACTATAAGTTTATATTTTACACCGATTTTTGTCGCTCACCTTGCTCAAGCCTGTGTATGGGAATTTCTCGAAACTCAATGAGTCCTCCTCGCCAGTGCTGCCCTTGAGCTGACCTTTCAGTATTCTGGCAGCTGCCACTGTTGTCAGCGACATGCCATCGCCCAGGAACATGATCACATTCTTGGCCCTCCTGTTATCTACCTGTGGTAGGGCCAGGCGCTTGGCTATTTCCTCTTTGGCCAGGTCATACCAAAACTCTGCTGCCTTCTCCTCGGGCGGCGTATATTTGTTCTTGGCCATTGCATTGGGATCAATTAGATTCGCGTCTCTGGACTGGACCACAACACGGTTGCCCACCAACTGGTCCTGGCTGTGAATTTCATTCACTACAAAAAAGAGATTTTATTTTGGATCTGGACCTCCATTAAGTACTTACTGTCCAAAACTGCTGACCGAACTGTGGCCACAAGGGCGCTGAGCACAACCAGGATTAGGTAATGTTTTGACATTCTGCTGGATCTCACTTGAGCTCTTTTCCGACTGGCATTTGGTCAGGCCATGCTCCCATGTATTTATACGTTATTTAACCAGCCGCATTTCAATTATCATTTAAATCTACAGACTTTTTGGGACTTCTCACTTTATTGGACACGTGTCTAATCTTAATTGCCAACTTATATATAGTTTAACCAGCCTAATTTAAATCACTTAAATCTCCTGGCTTTTTGGGACTTCTCACTTTATTGGCTAAAGAATGTGTGATATTCATTCTAAATATGAGATAAATAAATTTCTTATCTAATCAGTTAACCCGACATTATTTTTAAATGTTAAAATAAATTAATAAGCGATAAAAAGAAACTCCCCTGAACGTTTATCAGTTGTCTTATAATATGTGTTATGTCGCCTTAAAAAATACACAACATAAGGGCTAGATTGGGTTAGGTTAGATTGGCTGTCGATATAATCGACATACTTGGAACACAGTTGGCCCGTTGTGATATCATGGATCTGGTTTGAACGCGTCGAACTTGGCTAAGATGCTTGCATCAGAAAGGGATCTAGTTGGATGACTGACTGATGATTCAGCAATTTTGGAAGAAGCTTCCGATTAAACGAATTCTCCTGTTGGTGAGTTGCTTGTTGGCAACAAATATGTACATGTAATATATATTTTAATAACTGTTATATACATATACATATATATTAAAGCTATCCACACAAAAAACATACCAAAAAACAATAGCATACTTTTAGGAAGACAAAAAATATTTCGTTGCTACAATGCAATTAACAATGTAATTATCAAAAAAAATTTTTTTAAAAACATGCATTTTAAATGCAGAATCAATATTATTGAAAAATCTTGATCAGAATGCCATCAAACGTGAAAATCGGTTCAGTTTTGACAAATTTAATTAAATTTATGGGTCCCAGAGTCTTTCATGTCCAAATTTTTCTCAATTTTACATGATTTTTAACAAAAAATTTGACTCCCTCAGAATCAGGTTAAATGTTGTTTTTTATACTATTTGTGGTCAGAAAAATCGATTAAAAATGCAATCTCGCAAATTTAAATTTTTGAAAAATTTTTTTTTGAAAATTAACAAGGGGGGGGTACATGCTTTTTTCCAAAAATTTCAAAAAAAATTTTTTTTGCAAAACGCAAAAATTTTAAATGTAGACTCAATGTTAATGAAAAATCTTGATCAGAATGCCATCAAACATGAAAATCGGTTCAGTTTTGACAAATTTATGGGTGTTTCAAATTTGATACCTATGGGTCTAAAAGTTTTACATGTCCAAATTTTTCTCAATTTTTACATGATTTTTGACAAAAAATTTGACTCCCTCAGAATCAGGTTAAATGTTGTTTTTTATACTATTTGTGGTCAGAAAAATCGATTAAAAATGCAATATCGCAAATTTAAATTTTTGAAAAAAAATTTTTTTGAAAATTAACAAGGGGGGAGTACATGCTTTTTCCAAAAATTTCAAAAAAATTTTTTTTTGCAAAACGCAAAAATTTTAAATGTAGAATCAATGTTAATGAAAAATCTTGATCAGAATGACATCAAACGTGAAAATCGGTTCAGTTTTGACAAATTTATGGGTGTTTGAAATATGAGACCAATGGGTCCCAGAGTCTTTCATGTCCAAATTTTTCTCAATTTTTACATGATTTTTAACAAAAAATTTGACTCCCTCAGAATCAGGTTAAATGTTGTTTTTTATACTATTTGTGGTCAGAAAAATCAATTAAAAATGCAATCTCGCAAATTTAAATTTTTGAAAAAAAATTTTTTTGAAAATTAACAAGGGG